>JAANQP010000038.1:0-96772 GCA_011320165.1 Fusarium protoensiforme
GCGGAGAGGGACGAGGGGGGCGAGAAGGAGGGCTCACGGGGGTGAACTGAGGACCGGAGCTGAAAAGGAGATGGAGGAACAAGAGGGTTGCTACAACGGCGGCCACGGAGAGAGCGCGCAACGGTATAGCTCGTAGTGTAGAAGGTCGAAACATTATAGTTAGTAAAACCCCCCAAACAAAGTAAAATGAGCGAAAGAATGAAGGAATAATGAAGAAAAGAGAGAAAAAAGCTCGTAAAGATGCCTTCTCCAGAATATGATCCCTCTCTGTCTTCCCCCCCGTTCCCCATATAACATCCGACAGCCCCGTTTCAGGTCGAACGGGAGAGAAACTATACATTGCACAGCACAGCACATCACATCCGATCGAAAGGGCCCAAAAATAGTACCCAGACTTATACGATATCGACAGCCAACAGGCAACGAATGGCAAGGGTTGTTGTGGTGGAAACGGTACTCCATAATGGGGATCACCTTTCGACTTGCGGGTCCCAGGGCCCCCCGAGATTCGCAATGGGACAACGCGTGTCTGTGCGGGCGGTGCGTGGCCAGGAGGGAAAGGGGGGGTCTTGAATGGTCAGTTTGTAGTCAACTTGTCACTGTGAATTATCGATAGTTAAGAGTAAGCAACAAAAGAAGACGCTCGTCTTAGCTGCGTTGGCTTGTTGGCCGTGTCAAATTGACCAAGTACGGATACCTGTATCTGGCAACACACTGCGCTTCCCTCCATCCAACTACCCGCCCCAGATGTGCCCACGTCCCTGGATATTCAGGGCCCATCCCTGACAAATCCCGGGTCTTCCGATCATGTAATGCTTCTTTTTTAAGGGGTAAAATAGAAGAAGAGAAAAAGCGGACAAAGATGCCGCGGAAGAACTACCGAGTCGCTCCTCGTATACGCGGAAGTCTCGGCGGTCGCTTCATGGATCTTGTTGACCCATACCAAGACTTTTCGAAGTTGGACCCTTTTTCGATGGATTATCTTGGCGGTTTCTTCTTTATACGACGCGTGCTTGATGTTATGGGCAGATCTTGTTCCAATCCCATCATCTCGTTCTTGGGCCAACAGCTTTACTCCATTACAGTCGCTTGTCGCGCGTCGATTTGAGATAACCGCCCCATCACATCTCCTGAGCAGCCGAAGTTGTTCTTACAGGGTATTAATCCAGTCTAGAGGCCTCCTCTCCTCCGCCATTCCCGGGGTTCTTTGACTAGACTCGGGCTAGATTTAAGCATCTTTGCGCCATATGGCCATTAATCCACCAGTAATTTTTATCTTGTCTTGATTGAACCTCTCATAAAGTGCAACCGCAGTAAATCAAGGTCCCTCGGTTCTCGCTAACCTTTCACATAAACCAAGAGATACTACGTAGTAGACACAAAAAGGAGACAGAATGAGGCCCCCTCTGATGCAAGTTGAACCACCACCACCACATTTCCCGACATCCTTTGGTCCATTCCCGCTACCGGAAGCATGTATATACTTAACGCTGTTTCTCGCAATAGTTTACGTTTCTCCTTGATGTCATTACTTTCACTTCCAGAGTTGGCAGACCTAACATGCAAGGGCAGTTACCATCGCTTCTGAGTGCAACGCTAGTCTTTCAACAGCCATGTTCCCTTTCGTAGGTCGTCTCGTGACACATGTCCGGATTTGGAAGTTCAAGTCCCATCCATCAAGCATGCTTTGACGTCAAAGTTGCCCTACTTTAAAAAGATGCCATCATGAGACAGTTTGACATGCACTGCAACAGACCCTTTTTCTACCTATACAAAGAAACTCCCGTTGCCGGATATATCCATCTGACCTAGATACCCGGTCGGGAGTGACAAGCCTTTCTTTGTCTCTCGCCTCCAAAATAGCAACTCATGGCCAATGCATACTGTTCCTTTGCAAGAGCATACAACCAAGTGCTTGAGTCTGTGCCAAGTACCTCATATAAGTTGTTCTCAAAGACAAGACATGTTCAGAGTCAAGTTGCCCGAGTGAGATGTATATAGATGCATATCCAGCTCGTATGTTGCGAGTCTTGATCATAGCAGGTTTATTTTCCAACTACAATCAATCATTACCCATCAGTCATTAAACATGTATTTCGCATTCCTTCCACTCCTTCTCGCCGCCCTCGGCGCCCTCGCCACTCCCATCACTCCCTCCAACGAGGACATGACACCCCGTGACACTGCCAACCCTCAGCCATCCTACTTCAAAGACCTCCCCAACACTCTTTCCGCCGACTTCCCCGTCAACGAAACCACCACCAAGATCGTAGTCCGCGATGCCACTCTCACTCATCACTCCCTCCGCATCCGTGGCGCAGGCGGTTACCTCGGTTCCTGCAAGGACGTCCGGTTCTACATCAGCGACAAGGACATGAACCGCGTGAACCCATCGTGGATCCACCCGGGATACTATGAGTCCCCTCGTCTTGTAGCCCGCTGCCCTGATCTCACGGGTGAGATGAAGTGCAGCTCCCTCGAGCTCGGAGAGTGCATGGTCAACGTCAACGGCGCCCTAACCCCAGGACCGGGGTAAGTTCAAACAACCTCCAGAGTGTTTCCTTTCTGACTGTAGCAGTGGACTTTGGCACAAGACTTGCACTCAGTGCATCATGAGTGAGGACGGAAAGGACCTCTGGTGCCACTGCTGGAGCGCCATGAAGGGTCATCTCCTCATGAGCGGAACCACCATCAACCTAGGCAAGTTCTTTCTCCTCTCGACATCCTCTCGGCACCCTCTCATTCTTTGTTCGCTAACCGTCGATTAGACTCCTTCATCGAAAACTTTGACGGCGACTTGACGTGCAACGGCGCGCGCGGGCATCGCGGTGTCTGTCCAAACGGCCCCTCTTGGGACCCCAGAGAACACTGAGTCTTGTCAGTGTCATCAGACAGACTGGTCTTGTTGGTCGTTTCGCGGGTTGTCGTCGATATCTATGTCCTTCGAGGGGTTCGCCTGGTTGCACCCTAGTCCAGTCATTATTTCGTGTCTTTTTATCCTTCACCACACTCCTTTTGCCATAGTTAGATGAGACCAAGCCCTCTTATTTCAGAGGGCACTTGATGCCAAAGAACCATGCCATATTTTCAAGAATGCTTGTCAAGTGATGAAGCCGCCATCATCAGACCGGAAACGCAATCTTTGACTCTCCCCGTTGTTGCCGCCATCGATTCGTCGACTCAATCAGCTCCGGACACCCTCGGAGCAACCATCCCCATTTCTTGAAGAACCCAACGCTGACTTCCCAGCCGTACACGTCGGCTGGATCTCCCCAGACGATGAGGAATGCCTCGTCCAGCTCACGGCTGCTCACAACGCTAAGAAGATCGCAGCACAGCTCATCCTCATCAAAAGTCTCATTCATGATTCCTTCAAGAACGTTGTCCCGCAGTCGAGGAGCAGGGAGTAGATCAGACCAAGGATGATGCGCATAAGTCAACTGCAACTGCGTCGGGCAAAGGTTTTCGGGGAGTGACTGCTCCACGGTAACGCCATGCAGAGTCTTTGGACCAAACGCATTGAACTGCGAAATCACCTCGTCGCTGCAGAGACTCTCGAGCGGGATCCCTATGGTCCGCGCATTGTGCGAAAGAGCGTTGGAGGCGTTGAGGCGGATAAGCGAAGGGAGATAGGTCAGGCGATGGTTCTTGAGCGTGTACTGCATCTGAACCAGCTGCATAAAGGCATACGTAACCGCCCTCTTCTGTGGATCATCAATCATGAGGTATCCATCCAAAGGCAACGTTGTAGCGACGACGCTCTTGTCTTCATTGTGCTCAAGCTTCCGCCTCCCTAGGCTCCGTTAGCCAGGAAGATGTAAGGGCTCTTGGCAGATACTAACGGTAAGCTCGTTGATTGAGCCGGTTCTGCCGCTTCCTCCTGTCGGCAGACTTTGTAACTCCGGTCCAGTCGTCCTCGGGTCCTCGCAGTTCGGTGAGCTGCGGCATCCGGCCGAGCCGCTTCGGGGCATTTATATGTTCGGCCATTGTATAGTAATCAGTCAAGAGTGGAAACACACGTGTATCAGACAAGAACTAGGAGTGATTGTCGTATTTAAAGCAATGCAGGTAGCTGACCGATGGATCGGAGATTCCCTCTATCACCGTTGATGCCACCCATCTTATCTGGGAATAGTCTCCTGTTACGAGTCAACAGCTGCCTCTGGAGCCTATCATGGACGAAGGAGAAGCACGCTAATGCAACCTGCTGACGCCCAGGATCCGAAGCTAGGGGCTGGGGGGTTGATTGGGGTTCCTGGTCGGGACGAGGCAGCTGTCAGACGTTTATTTCTGAACCCCGGCAGTTGAAGGACTTGGCACGTAAGAACACCGACAATTGTTGAGATAATCACTGATTCTATCAGATTCTTCACTTCATCTTGTAAACGCCGTTTCACTCCATATCTGTGACCGCCATCTTGTCCCATCTCGGCCTGTCAAAGCTCCTGGCGACCCGCTTGGCTCAGGAACTCACGAATCGGTCTTGTTCCCGGCGGTTTGCTCGGGCGATAACCAAGGTCTCGGCACGGCATATCTTCCCAATCTGTCCCAGTGCCAGCTATGTCCGATAGTAAAGTCCGAAACGGCAGTTCAAGCTTGGTCCAAGCAGCCAGTGATGATGGCATCATTGCTGAAAAATTCCATAACGTTATGGGGTCCCAAGAATCTTGCTCCCATGGTATATAAAGGCAATTAAGTCAACAAGTAGAAGTAATTACCATTCCCAGAAAAACACAATCAATCTCATCATCTTACCAAATTCTCTTCCAATATGTCAACCGATTACGAGTTCCAGGGCTGGCTCGGCCACTCCCCCGATGCCATCAACGGCAAGATGGAATGGGGCCCATTTGAGCCCAAGAAGTGGGAGGAAGACGACGTCGATATCCAAATCACCCACTGCGGTATCTGCGGCTCCGATCTCCATATGCTGCGATCCGGATGGGGAGAGACACCTTATCGTAAGTGAAGCCATCACCAAAACCCCTGCCCTGCAAACAGCCCACTGACATCAGACCAGCCTGCTGCGTCGGCCACGAGATTGTCGGCAAGGCCGTCCGCGTCGGCAGCAACGTCAAGAACATCAGCGTCGGAGATCGTGTCGGTGTCGGTGCTCAGGCACGAAGCTGTCTTCGAGATGACTGCCCCGAGTGTTCCGCTGGACTCCCCAACTACTGCAAGAACGGCATCAACACCTACGGTTCCATCTACCCCGGCGACGTGGGCAAGTCGTATGGCGGATACGCCGATTATAACCGCACCGACTCGCGCTTTGTCGTAAAGATCCCCGATGATCTTGCATCAGAGGACGCCGCTCCCATGCTCTGCGGCGGTGTCACAGTCTACACTCCTCTTCGCAACAATGGCTGTGGTCCCGGCAAGACAGTCGGTATCGTCGGCGTCGGCGGTCTCGGTCACTTCGGTGTCCTCTTCGCCAAGGCCCTCGGCGCAGACAAGATCATCGGTATCTCTCGCCGGGCATCCAAGAGAGACCAAGTCCTAGCCCTTGGAGCCGACGAGTACATCGCCACCGAGGACGACGAGGACTGGGCAACAAAGCACGCCCGATCCATCGACCTCATCATCTGCACCGTCTCCAGCCCCAAGATGCCCCTCACCCAGTATCTGGGCCTCCTCCGCTACGGCGGCAACTTCATCCAGGTCGGAGCTCCCGACGGCGGCGAGCTTCCCCCCATCAACGCCTTCACCCTGCTCTCGGGCGGTTTCAAGGTTGGCGGCAGCGCCATTGGATCCCCTAGTGACATTGAGGAGATGCTGAAGCTGGCTGTCGACAAGAAGGTCAAGCCGTGGGTGGAGAAGCGATCGCTAAAGGACGCCAACCAGGCGGTCCAGGATATGGAGGCCGGCAATGCTCGGTATCGATATGTCCTGGTTAACGAGAAGCACGCCGAGCAATAGACGATGATGATGACGATGATAGATGTAGAATTAGATGTAGACTAGAGCGATGAGATGAGATGAGATGAATGATGAAGAATTACTACATGTGTAGAGTAAGCAACTCGCTAACTTCATACCCCGCAAATCGCATCACACGCCCTTTGAATGATTGCTCCATCTGGTGGTCTCCCACCACAATAACTCAACACCATAGGTAGTCTACCAAGATTCAATCCATCTCTTGTATCGGGGACTCTCTGTACGGTACCCGTTGAGCTGTCTCACAGCATCCAGGATGGCCCGTTCAGATGAAGCAGCCGCCTTCTTCCACGCTGTATACTCCGCTGTCCAAGAGATCCCCCACGGCAGAGTCACGACATACGGTCACATTGCCATGCTAGTCGGCACCCGTAAGCCTTGGACCCTAATCATCTAGCACTGAT
Source organism: Fusarium protoensiforme (assembly GCA_011320165.1). NCBI lineage: Eukaryota > Fungi > Ascomycota > Sordariomycetes > Hypocreales > Nectriaceae > Fusarium > Fusarium protoensiforme. The sequence goes on from JAANQP010000038.1 coordinate 6,345, forward strand.
AACTAACGGTTCAGCAGCTCAACGTCCTCGCCAAGTGGGCATATGTCTCAAGCATCTCCCCTCCAACACAGATGAGCGGTTCAACCACGAAAACGTGCCATGGCAAAGAGTCATCAATGCAAAGGGCATGATTTCCCCAAGGTTAGCCAACCAACCCTCTTACGCATCAAGAATTCAACCAACAGTCCAGGTCTCAACCCCAAGGTGCTCGTACACAAGCCACAGCTCTCGAAGCTGAAGGCGTACAAGTAACAACAAGTGCACTAGGAGAGCTCTCTGTAGACTTTTCCGAATACGGATGGTTCCCAGAAACATTACCATCCGAGGAAAACGAGAATGAGCACAGTGAATAAAAAGCCTAGCATGGAAGGTCTTGAACAACTAGTATTTACCACTATCGTGTGGGACAAATTCGTCCCGTATATGTAACTCGACCCAAACGAGGGTCATCATACAATCATCCCATCTTCCGCTCATTCTTCAAACGAAAGAGAATAAAAAAATAAGAAAAAATGAGAAAGCCACCCAGTCCCATCTGTCAAAGGGAGAAATAAAGATACAAATGACAGATGGGAGAAAACAAAAATTCGAATCACATCATGCCTCGAGCTGCTCGTGTAGGTGGTATTCTCTCGCCAAGAATCAGAAAAAGAAAAAGAAAAAAAAGAAGAAAGATCCCTTCCAAACTCCTGGCCAGTGCTGAAAATCAAGTCTCGCCATCTTGGGTCGGAGTGCCCGACGTGGAAAAGCCGTCAGACCGGATAGTAAACGCGAGGGGGGGAATATGGTGAACAACGACGGACAACAACGACAACAAAAGCAGAAAAACGTCATGGGACATAAAGCGTTGCAAAACCTCTCCTCCCTCGCTCAAGCTCAGTCAACCCCATGCCGACTGCACAGGCTGATCGAGCTCCGAACCAGGCCAAAAGGCCCTGGCCCTCTAGGCGCAGCTTAGCCCCCCCTAGAAGCAGTTCAGACTTCCCTTCTTCTTCTTGCTCTTGCTGATAGCATTCATCCGCTCTTCGAGCTGGCGTCGGGCCGCCTCGGCTGCTTGTCGCTTCTTGCGTTCTTCCTCGACCGCCTGAACGCTCCAGCGGTTGTCTTGGACCGGCTCTGGTGGGGGGCGGTCCTTGAGCTCCTTCACCTCCGCCTCGAGCTCCTGGGCGCGCTTCTTCCAAGCGTCGCAGTCCGACTTGACCTGCTTGGTCTGCTTCTCCAAGTCGGTGAGGGCATCCTCGAGCGTCTGAGTAAGCTGGCGCTCGGCATCGAGGTGCTTCTCGATGGCTCGGATGCGTGCTTCCTGGTCCTCGGTGATCTGGGAAATGTTGATGTTGTCCTTGCTGGCCGGCCGGGCATTGGTCGGGGAGCTGGGGACGCCATTGACGGGGGAGCCCGCGCCACTGGGCAGAGGTGGAAGTGGGATAGCTGGTGGTGGTGATGGCAGCGACACGTGCGACGCGCTCTTGCGGATGGTCGAGTTAGAGTTCGATCGCTGGACGCCAGCACTCAACTCATCAAACTTGGCCTGCTGCTGTTAGTCGTGTATCCAACCAACGTCATGCACGAGTCAACTTACCTGGAGAGCTGCGTAATCTTCACGGGCCACCTCCAGGTCGGCCTGGAGGCGTGCAGTAGCCGTATTAGCTTCATCCAGCGCCACGTTACGCTCTGTCTGCAACGTGCTCAGACGGTTATTGGTCATCTGCACCTCATCAAAGTTATTCTGCAGTTGCTCCTCCAGCTCCTCCACCAACCGGCTATTCTTCTTGCTGCGTGTATCTAGATCCACCATCTTGTTCTTGGCAGCTGCAAGTTGTTCCCCAAGAGGACGAGGTTTGTCGGAAGCGCCGAGCATCTCAGCCAGCGCAGACCTAGCGGCTCCGAGATCTTGGACGATCTTGTCGTTGATGGTCGTAAGATCAGTGACATGTGACTCCATCTCACCACACTTCTTCTTTTCCTCTGCAAGAGCTTGCTTACTAACAGCGAGGTCGTTGATTCGCTCAGTCAGCTTCTCAACACTGACATCCAGTTCCAGAGCAGAGGCCACCTGCGAAGCAATCTTCATGAGATCATCTCGAGCTTCACCCAGTTCTGTCTCCAGGCGCTGAACACTGTCAGCATGCTCTGACAGCAACACCTCAACCTGCTCCTCATAGCCCTTCTGCTCGCGAGTCTTGAGATCAGCCAGCTCCTTGGCATGGTTCGCCTCGAGCTCCTCAAGGCTTGCCTGGTGGTTCTTGGTGGCCTCATCATGGGCAGCAATCTGCTCCTCAAGCTTGGCAACAAGCTCCAGCTGGTGGGTGTTATCCTCCTTCACTGAGATATGAGCCTTGTTGAGTTCGTCCAACTGAGAACGAGCTGCAGAATGAGACTGCTCCAGCTCGGCAACCTTGGCGGCGTTGCTGTTGATGATGGCCTTGTACTCGTCAATCTCGCTACGCAGGAAACTGATGAGGTTCTGTTGTCGTTGCTCGGCTTCCCTGACTGACTCACCCTTCTCGCCGGTCTGGTGAGACTGGGAATCAGTGAGCTGGGCACTGGTAGATGCCACCTGAGACTCAAGCTCCTGGATCGTGCCGCGCATCGCCGCCTCCGTCTGGGCCATCGAGTCAAGCGCCGTCTTGTGCTTGTTCTCCCAGGTCTCCAGCTCCGATTGCAGCTCAGCAATCTGCTGTTCATGCTTGCGCTCAGACTCCTCAACTTCGTTAGGATCAGGTCTGGACGCCAGAGCTTGGCGGAGAGACTCGAGTTCAGTTGTCAGTGTCTGCTCACGGGCGAGGTGCGCGTTCCTCGTGTCATTAAGCTGCCTCTCACTCTGCTCAAGCTGATCCCGCAGGTTCGCAACCATGGACATCTCGACTGGGCTGGCCTTGAGACTCGAACGCTCTCGAGTTAATCCCGAGATAATCGTCATCTTGGTCTCCATCTCCTTCTTAGCGGCCGCAACATCAGCCTCGAGTTCCTGGATACGCTCGCTTCTGTTGTGAAGCTCGTGCATGGCGGCGTTGATGTTGAGCTCGAAGCTCTGCATCATCTCCGGCCTGTTGTCGAAGCTCTCAGCAGCGATGTTACGCAGGGATGCAAACGAACGATGGGCACGGTCGACGACAAGGAGGTTCTGGCTTGACTTGCGTCGGATGACAGGAGTGCTAGAGCGAGGCGAGCGAGGCGAGGTAACCTCAAAGGTGCGCGCCCGGGTGAGATCCGTCTTGAGCTCCTCAACAATATCGAGAGTCTCGCTGTGCTTAGACTCCAGCTGGGCATACCGCTCAGCCAGCTCCTTCTCAGCAGCCTCACGCTCTTGCGCCATGGCCTTGAGTCGGTCAAGCTCAGCCGCCAACTCGGCGCTCTGGGCATTCTGAAGATCCTCCGTCGAGGCAACTGCTGGCTTCGCGGTGGCCGTGCCATCTTCAGACAAGGTGTCGGCGTTAGATGACGCTGCGGTAGCAGGCGAATCCATGGCTGACGATAGCTCCGAGGAGAGCGATCGCGAAAAGGATGACCGTGGGCCATCCTTCAAATCGCTCGTCTTCGCGTCGGACAAAAAAGATTCTGGTCGAGTGTGTATCGGGGTGGCAACAGAGATGACCGAGTCGCGGATGCGCTGTGGGTGGCGCGCCTCGTCGATACTATCCTGCATCTCCGCAAGACTTCGCATGGCTTCCTCATACTTGTGATGCAGCGAGTCGTAGTCGTGCAGAGTTGACTCGTGCTCAACCCGCAGATCGATAAGCTCCTGGGTCACAGACTCGAGCTTGTCCGCCACAAACTTGGACTGGGCTGGGCTCTGAGGTGGTACTTCTTCTTCAGGCTTCTCAAGGCGCTGCTGCGTACCTTCTTCAGCTTCTTCCTTGACAGTGCCAATCTTGTGTTGGGGAATGTCCTGTTCCTCGTCACCTTCAGGAATGGGTTCTTCCATCTGGCTATGGCGGCTCACATGGGACATGCTTCGAGAGTGGTCAGCCATGCCACGGCGCGAAGCCGTACCGTTGGTTGGCTCCGCTGACGCAGATTCGGCTGCCTTTTCTCCTTCAGCCTCCTTGCCATCTTGGATCTGATCAAGCTCATAAAGAAGCGAGTCAAGCTTGCCGAGGCTTCGTTGGCGCTCAACAACCTGTTCAAGACGGTCGATTTCCCGCTGCATCAGCTCAGAATCTTGGTCCGCTTCAGCAAGGCGCTCCTCGAGGGTGGAGATGTAGTCTTCACACGAGGCTTCGTTCTCCCGCACACGAGCAATCTCCTTACGAAGCTCCATGATGATGGTTGCATTCTTCTCCTCGCCGCTAGTGTGGCCGTCGAGCTTGGCCTCGAGATCATGAAGATAGTTCTCGGTACTAGCTTCGCGGTCCATAAGCTTCTGCAGTCGGGACTGAAGCTGGTTGTTGATAGTCTCGACATAGGCACACTTTGTTTCCTTCTCAAGCAAGTTGGTCTCAGTGTTAGAGAGAGTGCTGCGGGTGCTGGAGAGCGACTGCTCAAGTGACTGGATCGTCTTCTCATACTCAAGGACAACCTGTTCAACTGCCTGCGCGAACGAATTGGATCGGTTCAGGCGATCAGTGGCACTGTCACCAAGGGCATCGTCATGGTTCTGGTCCGACTCGTTCTCGCGGGCGCGGGCCAACTCAGAAATAAGACGCGCATGGCGTTGACTGAGAGCAGTATAGTTCTCTTGCGTGTCCAGGAGCTGGTTCTGGAGCTCAACCTCGCGCTCGTTCTGTCGCTCGGATCGTTCGCTGGGGCCAGGAGCGTTGCGTCTCGGGCTACCACCACGCTCTGCGCTGCGGATCTGCTCGCGCAAGAAAGCAACTTCAGCCTTGAGACGGTCAATCACAGCCTGCTTATCACCCTCCTCAACCTGCTGAATTCGTGGCTTGGACTGGATAGCTCGGGCGCGCTGGGCATACTGAACCGTGTTGAGGGTCTCGCTCAGATGAAACTCGGCAGGCGTAACGCAGGCGATCATATAAGTGATGGCATTGCCACCAAGCGAATCCTGGAGCAGTCTGGTCAAGCGAGAATCACGGTATGAAACGTGTGCGCCGGGGTTTCGGGACGAAAGCTGGCTGATGACTTTACCAAGCGCGGCAAGACCAGCGTTGATAGAGATACCCTCCTTGGCACGCTCACCTTGCGCACCGGTGTTCTTGAGCCTTTCACTACCAGCCAAATCGACAAAATGGAGCTTGCTGTCGACAGTTACCGTAACATCCTGACCAGTCATGGCCTCAAGGGGCACGGAGAACCGCTTCTCGGCGCCGGAACCAGAACCATACTTGTTCTTGCGCTGAACTAGGTTAAGGGAGAAGACGGCGTGAGATCGCGACGATTTGGCGTTGATAGCTGTGGCATCGGTCTGACGAATCGACGATCCAAAGTTGAGAGCATTCATGAGATCCTCCACCGAGTTTATTTCGACCTGTCGGAGGCCCGTCAAGATGATGTTACCCTTGGTGTCTTCGCGAATGGCGACATTTCCGCGCTCATTGAGAGGAGTCGACTCGGGAACAAGCAGATCACGAAGCTGTTCGTTATAGATCTCGACATATGTGGCTGTGAGAGACCAATTGCGGTCACCAAGCGGATCCTGCTGACCGTATCCTCGAGGGCTTCGAAGGTGAGACATAGAACTGCGGTTCGGCTTAGATCCCGTTGGCGTATCGAGCTTCTCAAAAAGAGCTGCGGCAGCTCGAGGAATGACACCTGGGAGACTGGTTAGCGGATCTCGCGCGTTGCAAGTAAGTGGTACCAACCCATAAGCTCGGTGTCATGCTGCTCGCTAGGACCCGAGGTACCCATTGTGTACGATTTGCCAGCGCCGGACTGACCGTACGCCAGCAACGACACATTGTATCCTTGCGTGAAAGCATTCACGCAGTCAGAGAGGTAGTCCCAAATGCCATCCTGCATCACATCGGAGCTGAAAACGCGGTCAAAGACGAAGAGTTTGCGCCCCTGCGGAGAATCGATTGCGAGGCTGGTATCCGAAGTGGTCTGCACCATAGATCGCTGAAATCGCTGTGGAATAAGATCGTAACCAGGATCGGTCGACTTCAGCGGTGGTCGTACACGGACGGCTATCACCAAAGTTAGCATCTCAGAGGGGTAGCAACACCGAACAACATACCGACTTTGACCGCCGTCCGGCTGTCTTCGTCAGAGGCTCTACTACCACCTCCCGTCTTGCTCGTCATGCTTAGCCGGCTGGTGCTTCTCGGCGCAGCTCTGGAAATGGCGGCGCTCAGAGGCCGCTGGATCCCTCCCGGGGAGGTTGGCGGCGAGCTCGCCATGGCGGTTGCTGGTGAGTTGTCGTCGAGATTCGCGATGTCTCAGCCGTGGTAACGTCGTCGGCGGCGGTCAAGGAAAGTCTCGCAAACGAGCTCGAAAGGCCGCGAAGGGCTTTGAGATATTGAGGTCCGCCGAGGGAGAAGGAATCGTCCTTTACGGCGTCATAGATAGATCTGCTGTGTAACGGGCGGTGTCGTCGGAGAGATGGTCGTCAAGTGTCCCAGACAGTCTCGCGGGCGGATACGTCCCTAACAGCGTCCACAGGTGACTGCGAGGCAGAGAACGAGAGTGTTTATCCCGACCAGGGGTGTGGGGGTTTGTAATTAAACAGGCGAGGGACTGGAGATCTGGCGACGAGTTCCGACGACTGATTCTTCGTTCCAGTGCAGGAGGGGACAATTGTCGCTAGTGGGGGGGCGTCGTCGGGTGCGAGGATGGATGAAGAAGAGAGAGAAATCCACGGGCGACGCGCAATGGAAGATGCTCGACGCGACAATGGGATAGGAGAAATACTAGGTAGGTAAAGACGTCGGACGTTGAATTGGACGTTGAACGCTTCAGGAGTCGGAGAGCAAAGAAAAAAGGGACGGGACAGCCTCGAAGTGGAATCACGGCCAGGGGGGACGAGACCTCAGTGACTTCCAGGTTCCTTCCATTCACTGGACCGGCAGCCAAGGGGATTGGGTGGAGGGGGGCTGTCAAGACCGCCTCCCCAGGGACTGGACTGGACTCTAGGTACATTGGCGCTGTGCCACTTGGAGCAACGTCTCCAGGTACCTCCCGTCCACGGGCACCGACCTTGACCCCTGGATTGCTCTGGAGCGCTAAGTGCGCTTTAGGCTGCTGGCGGGGACGACGCCTACTGGCTGGAGAGCTGTGCTACGAGGGAACCCCGGGCGCTGTACCTGGCCCGCGCGGGCTTTTAGCGGCACAGACCCTGGTTTCTCCTAGCCACCGCGGGCTCGGGTCCCCTAGCATCGGGCCAAAAGGGCCATGTCCGTTGCAAGAGCCCAAGCCTGAGAGTGTCGCAAGAGCTCTGGGAAAGGCGTTGAAACTGTTTCGAGGTGTGGCTGGACAGAAAGGATAGCGGGAAGGTGCATGGCCGTCACCTCGAAGGTGTACTGATTATTCTGTCCACCAAAGTCCGCGCTTACCAAAGCATGGTGCTTTGCAACTCCGACCCTCATTTGAGATCGTCCAGCCAGATTGCAGAAGCACACCACACCCAACCACCCACCAGTTTCTCCTACCAACTCAAGTGCCTCCTCCTCATCCCGAGGCCGACGCTTTTTTTCCCTCTCCTTTCTCAATATTCAGGGGCTGGGGAAATCCCGACGCGCCATCGTTAGCGGCACATAGTCGCGCTTCGATGCAGGTACGAAGACTTCTTTCGTGGATACCGTTGGAAGAAAACGCTCTCAATATCCAACGGTTGAACGGCTTCCCACCCCAGCCAGCCATTCGCGTGTGATGGATGGGCGCGATTCCAGCCATCTATTCCGTACCTCCCTGTCCTTGCTCGTGCAATGGATGTCTTCCATCACATAACGCAGGGCCCTGTCCGACCGCCGGGCGTTGTCCACTCTCGTTAGTCGACCATCATCCCACGCATGTACAGAGTACAACGGACCATACAGAGGTACTGTGCAGTCCAGGACAGCGTCGACACGCAAAAGACAATGCCGTGCAGTGCAGAGAAGCAATGCGATGCAATGCAAGGCGCACCATTATTACCCGGTCGGTTCTCTGACTTTTCTTGCTCAGTCAAACCGGCAATAGACGGTTCCGAGCCGCCATTGTCGATCGGTCTGTTCAATATATTGGGCGGCTACTGTTTGATCCCAGGGTCTCTGACGAGATGATGCTGCTGCTACGCGGCATCAAGCCTGTCACACCCTCCACCCTTGTTGGTCCGACACGACACGCACCAAATTCTCTCCAGAGCCACTATCGGAATGGAGCTTGTTGGACATGCCGAACCCTAGAGAGGCCCGGTATCAAATGGCACCATTTCACAGCAAAAGAAGCAAGTAACAGAAAACATTGCTGCAACCATTTCTGTTTGGAACGCCCTCTGCTTGAACAGAAGCAATTCGCGGGGGCAGACACATTGCGTCCACGGCAAGTTTCAGGTCGGGCCCCCCCACTTCTATTCCGTCCCGACCCTGGCCTGGCACTTTGTCCCTCATGTCCTCTTTGTTCCCCAACCTGGATGGAGACAACAACGTCAATCGATTGTGCCAGGGGCGGCAGGCCGTTGGTTGGCGATAAGGTTTGGGTGAATTGTCTGTGTTGATTCAGCGTGCATTGTGCCGTGCCGTGCACATGATTGTCGTCGCTCAAGATCCAAGTGTTCAGCAAGCCTCGAATCGGCAGTGGAGATCTCCACTCAGACATGCAGAATCCAAGGTCGACAGTTCGTGCCACAGCAGGGAGCGCAAGCCAGCTTTCCCATGCCACGCGCCTTGGCAGGCTGACAGATCTCATGCTGGTGTCGGACGGCGGCCAGACAGTTTCACTCGTCAGCCTTAACGACGGACGGCTCCTCCACGACAGCCCGTCAATAACGGTGCTTGTCTCTTGATACCGAGCGTCCGTCCGGAGTCGGCGCTCGAAGCGAGCTGGCACTCAAATGAGGACCGATGATCCTTTGTCAGGTGTCCATCACTCGATCCTCCCTCATCAAATCTCAGGGGCAATTAGCCGTGGCCCGTAACCATCGATGGCTGGGTTATCCACCTGTAAAGTGCAATGAGGTTGGCATTCAGCACTGTCGTTTCGTCTTTTGTTTGCGTGGCTGGCTCGTTCCTATGGCAGTCTTTCGTGTTTTACTGCCTGGGCAACCTTGCGGGTGAGGATTCCGAGAGCAAGGCCAGTCGCTGAGACACAGTCCAGCTCTGCAACGGCAGTTGATCCCGCAGAAGCAAGGGGTATTCCCTTGGCGAGCCAGCTCGAGACATTCTTGCAAGTGGTGTCCCGCCTCGTGGTCCAATCGTAACATTCAATGGAATGGTGAATTCAATACTGGTTGATAATCAACGATCGGACAGCATCCCTCCAGGAAGTTGAACCATACCTACCGTAAAGTTACTATCGTACCGTTAGCAATGTCTGACCATAGAAGGACGAAGAGGGCAACGTAGGCGAACGCCACCGTCTTTGACGCTCTCGTGGTGTGCTGTCAGTCGTTGTCATCCTTACCCTGAACCTACACTCGAGCAACTAACACGAGGCCATTTCCACTTCCGTTAAATTGGTATCGGCCAACGAACTCTAAATGCCCGGTGTTTCCCCATCGAGGTTTTGCCTGGGCGGAGCGATGTGACATTATTCAGCTTCGCGCTGGCTCATGATGGACCAATATCCGATGGTGTCTTCAGTCGACACTCCAGTGCGAAACTACACCAGCTAGACAAGACGATCGAGATTTTCATTCGGGCTGCATTCGATCAGAAGCCGAGGCACTCATAGGCGAAGTAGCCAACACGGACCATTCAAACATCCATGACAATAAAACTCTACGATCCCGTGAGCCCTCCACTATGCCACGCCAACCTTAAAGGTGGACAGCCTCATAACGCCAAGCGGTGAATAACGCCAGCCGGGCCATTTCAAACCAGTGGCACTTTCAGCTCACGACCTCTGCAGCGTTTCGTTTCACGGCAAGCAGGGAAGACGATTCCACCTGGAGTTTTCATGGGAATGTTTCAAATTCCCTTTGGCGAAATACAGGCTTCTCCATCACGAGCGACACCATACATAGCCCACGATCCACTGAGAGCATCCTTGTTTGAGGTTACACTCGTGATCCAAGAGGCTGGATCGTTTAGCCTGGGCTTGAGCAAGCGAATAGGTATGTCACAGAAGCCGTAAAATCTTACATGTGGAAAGGATCAGAATGGAGCTTCACAATGGAGGCTCGTCGTGTTCCTCTCCCATAGGCCCCGTGAGCTCTGCCAACCTGGGCTGACCACCAAGAACTTGGAATAGTCTCATCTAGTCGTATGCAGTGGCACTTGGAGAATTTATGCATTCATGCACTAAATGATGACCATTAATAATTCTCCAAGTTCTTCCCAATTTACAATGCGTGGATGCTGTAAATGACCACGTGACTTTGGCGTTTTTCGTGTTAGCCTAAACCAGAGTCGTCGCGTCACATCGCGGAGGCTGCCACCCCTCCATCGAAAAAGCAGATGGTGATGCCTCGAGAGTAATCAAGTCGACATCAATGGTTCCCATACAGAAAGATCGATAAAATGGCGCCCGAGGTGATTGATCTCATCTCATCTAGCCCGTCAAACCCTTCACCTTCTTTTCCCCGACCTGCTGCAGCTACCGTTCGCCATGACGGGCTGCGTACAACACAGCAAGCAAAAGAAGTGACGAATGAAAGAAATACCCGTGCATCGATCCTCCAAGAAGAGAGTCTCTTTCTTTCCGATGATTTTGATACCACCATCGATCTAGACGAGCCAATACTCACGGAGACGACCGGTAGCAAGAAGCGACGTCTTTCTCCAGCGCAACCTTGCCGCCCTCTGAAGCGTACCTCTCCAGGGCCAGAGCTGCAAGCCATCCTCCCCCCTGTACGAAATACCGGAGGAGGTCGAACCTATACGATCCCCGACCCTATCGAAGTCACGAGTTCGCCGGAACATCACCAATCACCCAGATCGAAACCCTCATTCCCTGGCCCAACTAAACCAGCGAGAAACACGATTGAGCCCGAAGACGATGACGACCCTTTTGCCAGTTCTCCCCGACCTGTACATCGCCCGCCACCCAAGCCAGCTGCAAGGCCTTTCGAATCATCTGATCCGTTCGCAAGCTCTTCACAACCGTTACCGAATACCTCGAAAGCCGCCGATCCCATAGCGCCATCACCTATTCGCACCACTGTGCCGGTCTCGAAATCATTACACAGGCGAACAGCCACATGGGATCCAATTTCAAGCTCAGCACCAGAAGTCTGCTCCTTCGACTCTTCTCCGCCTGGCAACCAAGGTCACGTTGTTATCGACATTGACGACTCGGATGCCAATGATGACTCCGAAGATGATTTGCCAGATATTTCCAACTTTGACATAGCGAAAATTCGGCGTCGATCGCAGCTTCAGCGCTCCCAAAGCGATGTTATACCGTCCAAATCCAGATCTCGATCAAAGCCCACAACCACGAACAAGAAGTCAGCAGCAGACCAGGTTCGGGAGAAGGAGGCGAGAGCTGCAGCAAAGGAGGCCGATAAAGAAACAAAACGCCGCGAGAAACAGGAAGCCAAGGAGGCAAAGGCCCGTGAGAAGGAACGAAATGCTGCCTTGGCCGAGGTCAATAAGCTCCGAACGGACAAGAAGGTCTCGACCCCAGAGATGATGGTCGATATCGCTTCAAGCTTGAACCCGACGGTCACAACTCAACTCACGGCCATGCTGGAGCCACTTGATGTGCAGTTCACAACCTGGGACAGTCCTGTTGACAATGTGATCAAGTGGCGCAGAAAAGTCAAGAGTCGCTACAATGACGATCTTGGTCTCTGGGAGCCGATTCCACTACGCCTGCAAGACGAAAAGCACGCTCTTGTTGTCATGACAGCTGATGAGTTCGTCAAACTTGCCTTGGACGACGAGTTATCTTCGCACGTCGAAAAGATGGCAAGGCATTTCTTCACCCACCACATCATCTATCTCCTCGAGGGTCTAATCCCGTGGATGCGCAAGAATCGCAACCTTCGCAACCGGCAGTTCACTTCCCGCGTCCGGGCTCAAGAATCCTCGGCATCTACCTCTAGCCGCCGTAACAAGCCTGCTGAGAGTTACATACCTGAGGAGACCATCGAGGACGCTCTCTTGCAGCTGCAGGTCATGCACGACGTCCTGATTCACCACACCACGATCCCCCTCGAGACAGCAGAGTGGATCGTCAATTTCACCCAGCACGTATCGACGATTCCGTACAGGAAGCAGCGGGATCAGGCAACACTTGTAGCTGGGTTTTGCATGGAGAGTGGACAGGTCAAGACTGGCGAGGATACAAAAGACACCTACGTCAAGATGCTCCAAGAGATCGTCAGAGTCACGGCACCGATTGCCTATGGAGTCGCGCAGGAGTTTACCAGCGTTAGGGAGCTGGTTCGAGGACTGGAGGCTGGCGGTCCGACACGCCTTGAGGGCGTGAGAAAGAGCGCCAACAAAGATGGCACTTTTTCGGATCGCACCATTGGCCAGGCAGTCAGCCGACGCATGTACAAAGTATTCACGGGACAAGACGAGACAAGCACAGATGTATAATATTTATTAAGACGCCATGATATGATTAGATGATATTGAGCTACGCTAGCTGAAGAGTAATGAATCCTGCAAATCCGTCGTTAGCCAGGTTATCAACAAGACAATCATAACAAAAGACGATTTGAACCAAGCTGTCAGACAGCGGTTGGACAAAGTTGTTTCCACATGTAGTACTTTCGGTACAGGTCTGTGAGTTTGCTTTTTCATCATGTGCTTGGGGGGCGGTTAGAAGAAAGAAAAAAATTGTAAACGTACCATTTATTTGGAGACGATGTCCTCTTCTTCACACTTGAGCTTTTTCGGCGCAGGCGTGAAGAACGAGTCCATCGTCTTTTGTTTGGCGTCGAACTTGGCACTGCCAATGCCACCGCGAGTCCTTTTCAGGCTCTTGGTGTGTTCGACGCTGTTGACCTTGTCGACGCGCATCTGGAAGCGACCCTTGGTGTCTGGAAGAGCCGTGATGACAGCTTCCAAATACCCGGTATTGCTCCAGGAAGGGTGAAAGGGAGTAGAGATAGGACGTGACCTTGACTGAGCGCCGGGCGCTATCGTGACGGACGACATCCTCGCGCAGAGCGCTTTGTAGAGAACACCGAGGAGGATGCCATGCGCGACGATGCAGACTGCAGAGTCTTCGTGCAGCAGGGGACCAAGATGCTGACCCAAGAAGCGATCACATCGCTTCCTCATCGCCTCTGGTGTCTCCTCGCCCTCAAACTCGAAAGCCAACCCAAACTTGACACCCTCGCCAGACCCAAAGTCCTTCTCCCTCAGCTCCGGAGCCACGACAAGCTTCACCTCGGCGGCGCGTTTCTGCGCATCGAGGATAGCCTGGGCGGTGAATGCCGCGCGTTGGAGGTCGGAAGAGAACATGTGGTCAACGTCGACGTGCTCAGCCAGGTGAGCAGCCAACCGTCCAGCCTGGAGGACGCCGTGGGCGGTCAGAGCAGAGTCTCGGGAGCCGGCGAAAACACCTGCGACGTTGTCGACTGTCTCTCCATGGCGGATGAGTAAGAGACGCATGGTCGCGTCGCTCAGGGAGGCCACGCTGGAAGCGAGCTGAGCATGGTGTTTGTTGATGAAGATCGAAGGTGAACTGGAGAAAAAGTCGAAATTTTATGCTGCTGAGATTAGAAGATGACTCAGCATCATTAGTTGCATATGTGGTGTACGCCACTTTTGCTTCTCCACTGACACCCTACACTCAAGCACTCAAGATAGAATTATTCTTTAAAGACCAAACAACCCAATCGTAGCATTCGTGGACTAACAATTAACTCCTATGATACAGACACCATTCAATTAATCAATTAAAAAACCCTTGCATTCAATCATGTCACTCATTTCTTCTTCTTGCCGGTCAAAGAACCAACAACGTCTCCGAGACCAAGACCCGAGAGCACCTTATTAAGGCCGAGACCTCCCAGGAGACCGTCAAGAAGACCACCCAGACCAAGACCACCAAGCTGCTACCTGTCAGCACAAACGTCGAGCATGGGTGGGCGCATGGAACAGGCGCACAAAGGGGGGGACGACATAGCAAAAGGGGACATACGATTGGGCCAAGTAGGGGACCTACGATCTTGCCGACCAGGCCAAGAACACCGCTGAGAAGGAGACCGACTGCTGCGATGATCTGGAAGAGGGGCTCGGCGAGGAGAGCCCACAGGGGGTTGAGTTCCTTCTTGGCATGGGGCATACCCTCAAGCTTGCGCTTGGCGTTGTCGATGGTCGAGGTGATGCTGCCAGTGAGCTGCTTGTGGTTAGTGATGCGATCATGGACTAGGGGATGTACAATACTCACCTCCTTGAGCAACTCGGCGAGATGGGCTTCTTCGGGAGTGGCTTCACCACCAGCAACCTTCTGCTTCGCGTTCCTTTGGATGCGGCCATCGGGATCAAGACCTCGGATGACTCCGTTGGTCTCGGTCAAGATCTTGCCGCCATCCTCAATCAGAGGTCGGACTTGTCGAACGAGCTCCTCCTCATCACGCTCCTCCTTGGGCTGGGCTTCAGCGGCACTGATCTTGTCGTCGATCAGCTTGCAGATGGGCCGGATCTTGTCCAGGGTCTGGCCGATGGCGTAGGCGAGCTGGCCGGCAAGCTTCTTGTCCTTCTCGGCCTGCTCCTTCTTCTTGGCCTCTTCAGCCTCGGCCTGCTCGCGCTTGAGCTTCTCCTCTGGAGTCTCCTCGGGCTCCTCCTCAGGCTCAGGCTCGGGCTCTGGAGGAAGATCCTCGAGCAGGGTGACGTGACCGACAGTCTCTCCCTTCTGATTGATGACATCGCCGTCCTGGTCAATCTCCTTCCCAGAGCAGGCGAGGAGGTCACCACTGGTGAGCTTGCCAATGACATTGCCTTCTTCGTCGTTGACATTGCCCTCACGGTTCACCTTTCGGCCAGCCAGAGGGTTCTTCTTCTTCTCGACTTCAGCCTCCTCCCAGCGCTCGGCCTTGCCAATAACGTTGCCGTTACGGTCAAGGATCTCACCATCGTCGTCAACACCGCGACCGAAGAGGACCTTGGGGTCACCAGAGACCAGTCGGCCAACGACATCGCCAGCAGGTGTCACGACCTTGCCATCCTTGGCAACAGTGCAGCCTTGGAGCTCGGCGAAAGGTCCCTCCTTGAGACCCTCGCGCTCACCCTCAGTCACAAGCTCAGCCTTGCCGATGATGTCGCCAGACTCGCTTCGGATGTTTCCATCCTTGTCGCACATGCGTCCAACGAGAGAGCCAATGTGGCCCTCGACGACACGGCCGTAGATCTCGCCATCACGGCTGACCACGTTGCCGGCCTTGTTGACACGCTTGCCAGCGAGAGCCGACTTGTCAACCTCGACTTCGGCCTCGGGCTCGGGCTCCTCCCAAACCTTGGCCTTGCCGACGACGTTGCCGCGGCGGTCGAGGATATCACCATCCTCATCGACGGTGCTGCCCTTGAGAAGCTTGAGATCACCCTCGACGACCTCACCAACCTGGCGGCCCTCGAAGAGGACTCGGCCGTCGGCCTCGACAGTGGCACCGGGGAAGTTCTCGAAGGGAGCGAACGCCTTGTCTTCGCGTTCGGCGGTAGAAACCGGCTCTCCCTTTCCGATAATTTCACCCGCATCGTTCCAGATGTCGCCGTTCTCGTCACATCGCTTTCCGATGAGCTCCTTCAGCTCACCTTCAACGACCTTACCGACAACGTTGCCGTTGGAGTCGACGAGCTTGCCGGCCTTGTTGACTTTGGTTCCCTTGAGAACGGACAAGTCCTTCTTCTGGACACGCTCCCATTCGGGAAGGGGCTCAGCCCTGCCAACAACCTTGCCGTCGCTCCAGATCTTGCCGTTCTCGTCGGACTTGAGGCCCTTGAGCTGTCTGATCTCGCCCTCGACGACGCGGCCGACAGTGTCTCCCTTGCTGTTGACGAGGTTTCCGGCCTCGTCGACCTTGGAGTCCTTGAGCACAGAAAAGTCCTTTTGCTCACCGCGCTCCCACTCAGGGAGGGGCTCGGCCTTGCCGACGACCTTGCCGTCACTCCAGATCTTGCCGTTCTCATCAGCCTTGAGGCCGATGAGTTGCTTGATCTCACCTTCAATGACACGGCCGAAGAGGTGGCCCTTTTCATTGACGAGATTGCCGTCCTTGTCGACAGTGGTGCCCTTGAGGATAGAGAAGTCCTTCTGCTCACCACGTTCCCACTCGGCCAGAGGCTCAGCTTTTCCAACTCGCTTGCCGAAATCGCCCCAGATAACACCCTGGTCGTCACACTTCATGCCGATGAGCTCCCTAGTCTCACCTTCGACGACACGACCCATGATGTCTCCCTTGCTGTTCACGAGGTTGCCGTCCTTGTCGACGGTGGTGCCCTTGAGCACAGAAAAGTCCTTTTGCTCGCCACGCTCCCACTCAGGGAGGGGCTCAGCCTTGCCGAGTTGCTTGCCGTAGTCACCCCAGATGACGCCTTGGTCGTCGCACTTCATACCGATGAGTTGCTTGACCTCACCCTCGGTGACGCGTCCAATGAGGTGGCCCTTGTCGTTGACGAGGTTTCCTTGCTTGTCGACAGTGGTTCCCTTGAGGACGGTGAAATCAAGGGGCTCCTCGGCCTCCTCTTCGACTTCGCCGACCTTCTCCTCGCCTTCAGCAAGCTTCTCTTCTCCCTCGGCGAGCTTCTCCTCGCCCTCCTCGCCAAGCTTCTCCTCACCTTCAGGAAGCTTCTCCTCTCCCTCGGCAAGCTTTTCCTCACCTTCAGCTGCCTTTTCTTCGCCCTCGGCAACCTTGCCTTCCACCTCTTCGCCCAGCTTTCCTGCGGCCTCCTCACCGGGAGCAACCGACTTGAGATCTTCGGTGCCGGGGGCCTTGGACTCGCCCTCCTCGTCGCCGGGGATTTCAGGAGCCTCAGAGGGGGGTGGGGGTGCTTCGGACGGTGGGCCTTGGCCTTCAGGGAGCTCGCCTTCGGGGAGCTCACCCTCAGCCTCCTTACCCTCGGGGAGTTCACCCTCCCCAGGTGCCTTGCCCTCAGGAATCTCAGATGTGGGAGCCTCATCCTGAGGAGCACCCTCGGGGACGCTTGGTGCTTCCTTCTCCTCGGGCTCAGCCTCCTTGGCGACGTCCTCGGCCTTTTCTGTCACCTCCTCTGGCTTCTTTGTCAAGTCACCAGTCTCCTGCTCCTCGGGCTGAGCTTCCTTGACGACATCTTCGGCCTCGGTGGTCTTCTCCTTTGCCTCCTCGGGAGCAACCTCCTTGAGCTTCTCCTGGGTTTCGGATGCCTCCTTCTCGCCGGTGGGCAGTTCGCGGTCTTCGAGACCAATGGTGGAGTCCTTCTGGCTCTCGCTCTTGACATCGGGTGTCTCCTCCTGCTTGGCCTCGACGTCCTTGGAAACTTCAGATCCTTCTGACTTGGCTCCAAGGCCGAGACCACTGGTCACGTCGCCAACGGCTGACTTGCCCGTCTCGCCGACATCGCCGACAGTCTGAGAGGCCGTGTCAGTGACGCCGCCAACGGTCTTGCCAGCAGTGTCTGTGACGCCGCCGACAGTGTCCCCGACTGTCCCAGTAACTCCACCCACAGTCTTTCCGACAGCACCGGTAAGACCACCAACGGTATCACCCAGACCGCCGGATTTCTTCTCAGCGGGCTGAGTTGTGTACTCGCTGTGCTCTTCATCGTGCGAATCGTGCTCCTCCTCGCCCTCCTTGCCCTGTCCTATTGGCAAAGTCTTGCCCAGGACGTCGCCGGTAGAGCTGACAACATCGCCGGCGGCGTTGACGGTGTTGCCGACGAGGTTCTTGAGGTTGTCGGGGTCTGCGATGTGGCCGACGGTGTTGCCGGCGTCGTCTAGGACATCCCCGGCATCGTTCACGACGCCGGCGGCGCTCCGAGGGACTGATTCAAGATTGACTGCAATAGGGACGATAAGCGCCAAGCTCGGCTGCAGGATTGTGAACGCACCAGGAGTCTGCTGCTCTTTGGAAGCAGTGTCTTTTGTCGAGTCTTTGACCTGGCCTTCGGGGATGGAGGTAGGGTCCTTTGTGTTTGACATGACTTTTTGGGAGGGGGTATCTTTTCGTGTCAACACAGAGAGAAAGGGAATTAACAGAGGGGTTTTGAGGGTATCGCAATGTTAGTTTCTAAGATGGCTACTTTTGTTGTTGTTTGTTGTAGGCTGAGGCCGAGAATGGTGTTGAATTGATACTGTTTTTGTCTGAGAGCTCAACCAATCCACCACATTCCTTCACATCTTTATAGCACATGAACACCTTGAAAGAAAAAAAAACAAGTTTCTTTGCAACCTTGTTGTATAACGTCAATTACACTCACAACGTCAGCGTGAGCACCACGACTATCAGCCATGATACTGCGCCGCACCTGTTATCGGACGACATGAGCAACAGCCACACGTCATGATGAAGATCTTAACGGGCGGGATGGTGTGGCGAGGGCATGGGGATGACGTATCAGCGCAGCTCTCCGCATGGGAGCCTCCTTGTGAGCTTCCAGGATGAGGGATTGGGTCTAGACTCATCCTCATGGCAGAGAGGAGCTTCCAACGATGGCTTGGTTGCAAAACCGGCTTTGCGGGGTGGGAGGACGACACCCTCAGGAGTTGAACGTGGAGAAGATCTCACGGGTTGGAGGGTTGGATCGAGATGGTGACTGGCCTGAGCTTTGTCTCGGCTTCACGTGTATGTATGTATGTATGCAAGAACCGGCTTTTGAGTGAACGGTCTTGCAAGAGGAGGAGAAAAGGAAACTCTAGCGTACGGGGAGGGGTTTCTCCATGAGGATTATTATTCCGAAAGGACCACCCTTATGCATGACATGACACGATCGAGGCGTGGTTTTTTTTTTTGAAACGGCGCCAAAAGGGAAAAAAAAGAAGGAAAAAGAAGATATCATCGATTCTGATTGTTGCTCTGTCCCTGATTCTCGTTCTGCTGGTTCTGGTTCTGGCTACCCTCGTTTACACGGTCCCTGTTGAAGACGGTGGGGATCTTGATGATGAGTTGGATCCCGTCAAACGTCGACTTGACATCCAGATACAGTTCATCCGGTCTGGGTGCTACAGCGGGTTTTGGGTTATTACTGCTGGAACCGCCTTGTGTCTGGTTGCTGTCCTTGGTGTTGTCCTTGTCATTGCTGCTGTTCTCGTCCTTGGGCTTGTTGTTGAGCTTGCCAACCACGTTCCCCTCCTCATCATAGATGTTCCCCTCAGAGTCGACGCGCAGCCCGCTAGACAAGGGCTCCAGCTTGGGCTTGATGTAGTTCTCGCACACCCGTCCCGCCACCTCGCCGTCGGCGTCCAGGATCTCACCAGACGCCGAGACTGGCCGGCCGACCATGGAAGGCAGATCCCCCTCGACGCGGCCGAGCACGGTGCCGTCCCAGTCGAGGATGTTGCCAAACTCGTCGACGTACTTGCCCTCGAGCCCGACAGCGAGTTCCTCTGGTGATTTCTGTGATTGCTCCTCCGTCACGGGCTTTATCCTTGGGATGCGGATTTCGGGATTCGACGCCTCTGGCTCGGCGCCGCGGCCGTTGCGCACGGGGACGTTGACCTCGTAAGTGCTATGCGAGGGATCGTCGCCAGGGGTGGTGGAGGAGGCCATGGTGAATTCCGCGGTTTCACGGAAAGGGGGGAATAACTTATTTCGTTGGCTGAGAAAGGATTCGCTTATGGAGAAAAAGGGAAGTAAGTAATTTGTTAGAGAAGAAGTGCTGACCTGGCCTGACACGAGTGTCTGCCTGTTTTGCGCAAGCCTCTTGCGGGGAACATGACGAAAGACAAGAAGGATGCTGCTGGGAGCCTCAAGAAGGTGTGGTTGGTTTGGAGCCAGTGAGAGTGACAGGTAACCCCTGTTGGGGCGGAACGTCTCTTCCAGGCGTGCGGTAAGAACCGCGGCCTGTAGTTTCAGAGGAGAGGGATGGGCCCTAGAACAAGGAAACCCTGTCGGATGAGCAATAAAAAAAAGGCGATCGTCTTAACTCACGGCGATCGCGGGACGGACGCTAGCAGGGGGGAGCCTATGGAGATTGGGACAGGATCAAGGGCCCTGTCAACGACGAACAAACGTACCTGAAGAGCAACGGTTTTCTTGGTTAGACAGAGAAAGCTAATGTAATGCGGATGGCCTCGTTCTCTCGTGGCTTTGCGTGGCTCACGACATAAACGTGGCGTCCAACGAGGAGAGTTGAAACATGATGGTGAGCGCTGTGACTATTCCGGAACTCGGCATCGTCATCTGGGGCCTTTACGGCTTGATTGATCCGGGGCCTCAAAAGCTTGTACTGTACAGTAATCTCACCCTCTCTCTCACTCAGGCTCTGACTCTCACTCAAAAGAATGCCAATGTATTTGACTTGTGTGTGTAGAATGTTCTCCCATTTCCCTTAGAACGCCCAATACTTTCCCACATTTGCTAACATTACATGGGGTACCCGTTACAAAAAAAGCAAATAATAAGCAACCGTTTAGTTTCTGCAAAACAAGACAACAAAAGCGAATTAGCCTCTGCAAAGACAAGACAGCGCGATTAGCCCGAGTCCCATCGGCTCTCACCCGGTGCTGGAGATTTCAAAATGCCAAGTAAGATACGACGGCCAAACAAAAGACGGGGGAGAGGGGAGAGGGGAGAGGGGAAGTGTGTGTCTCAAGGAAGAGAGAAGGGAAGGGGTGGGTAAAAACGTACAGTAGCGCTAGTTCTAAGTCTCCGTGGATCCTCGCCTTGAGCTGGATCTCAATGTCGAGGTTGAGATCCAGCCTCAGCCGCAGAGTGTCGCTCTTGCCGCCGCCGTCGCCGCCCTGCTGCTGGTCCACGGCGTTGTTGGTGACGCCGCCTAGAGTGTTTGTCACTCCGCCGAGCGTGTTGCCCAGGTCTCCGCCGACGGGGAGCTGGTCGAGGGGGCCTGACGACTGCTGCTGCTGCTGCTTGCGGCGGGTCGCCTTGCCGCCCTTCTTCTTGGTGCGGCGCTGCTTCTTGGGCTGCTGCTCTTCGCTGGAGTAGGTCTGGTCGTCAGACTCGGCCGAGACGCGATCCTTTTCCATGGTTGCCGACATGATGAGAGGTGGTGTTGTCTGTTTGCTTTAGATGGCAAGTCAAGTCGCTCGAGTAATAAATATGAAATAGATGTGAGTTTATTGTTGTGCGTCTTGTGTATGCCTACCCTTCTCCAAGAGGAGCCAACTCATATAAGTTCACCCACCCAGGTCGAATAACAGGATTTGGAACCGCCATGAGGTCATGATCGAGATTCGAATCCAGATACAGTATGTACGTACATTACAATGCCTTGTCTTGCTTCATGCAAAGGGTGCATAAGTTCTCGGCCATCGTCACAATGTGGCCACACACACACACACACACACACCTCCACCTCCCTCCACAACTCTCCACCCAGCCATCTCATCTCCCCCATCCCGAAACGCCTCTAGTCTCTGACATAGCGGCTCTCCATGCCAAACTGCAGCCGCCGCCGGAGCCTCACTGGTCGGCACGCATCCTCATCATCCGCCTCGTCCTCAATGTCACCCTCGGGGTCCCAGTACACGGCCCATCTTTCTTCTCCTTCAGGACCCTCGCGCACTGCCACAAACGAATCGTGATCCCCCTCGAGCGTCAGGAATCGATCATCCTCGCTCCAGCCCCAGGGTCCTATGACGTGGCCCACCGTGTCCTTCCTCCCTCCGTACGTGACGGCGTGCGTATCCTTGTCCACATAGATCCAGTTGAGAGCTGGGGGGTCGTCCGAGACCATGCTCACCAGCCCCAGATGGCCTTCTTCGGACGGGTACTTGAAGTACCACCCCAGAAACCTGTGGCCATCAACAGGATTGTCGGGAAAGTTGATGTAGAGCTGTCAGTCAGTTGGTCAGTGGAATTTCTGTCTGTCAAAGACTGCTCAAACTCACCTTTTGGTCCTTCACCACCCCTGTGCCAAGCTCCTGCACCTTGCCCTCATGTTCCATGATAAAGGTCAAGTGGAACTTTTCCTGCTCCTTGCTGAGGTTCGCATTCTGCTTCTTCTGCGCGCTTATCGCGTTGCCCACCCCCGTGACTGTCGGTATAGCAGTGATGGCAAGCAACCCGATGACCATTTTGGCGGTTTCGATGGTGAACAGGAAATCAATACTCCCTGCTCTCTTCCAGTGCAGAGCATGACGTCCCCATCTTGTAGTATCCCAAGCCTAGTCATGATCACCAGCCACACATCACCCACCACCCCTGCAAAGAACCCCTGCTGCCCATCACACCGGCCCGGGGGACGTCATCCGCCCGCTCATCAACGGTCTTCTGTACGTCATCTTGACTCGATTCTCATCGATGGGTGTTGGGTGTTGCTCTAGATGGCCGCTCTTGTACCTGACTATGGAGAAACTGGTTTTCAAACGGTCAGAGATGGCATCTTGATGACGCCCATTGCGTCAGTCGCATTCTCATGAACCTGTTTTCTCGACCGGGGCTTGCAGTCTCAAAAGCCATGGCCGTGGAACATTTGTATAGAATTTTTCTTCAAAGAATTGCGCCTCTTTTTGTTCTCGAAACTATTCTGCTCGTCAGCGAAAAAAGTACTTTGTAAATATCCACCAACATGTCTGCACCAAGCCCTCAGGTAAGTGAGACATTCATTGAATGGAATGCTCTTTCCTATAGGTAGAAATTGACCTTTTATATAGGACTCGCAGCAGCAGCGAGGTTCTTCTCAGTCCCCCCCTCCTAGACCTCCTCGGCCTCAAGGAGAAGAGTCGGGACAGAACAACGACGATAAACCTTCCACCGACAACAACCCCAACCCCAACCCATTCAACCAAGACTCTGACAAGCCGACCGGTCAGCAGCCTGAGACTGACACCTCCAAGGCTGAGGATTCCAAGCCTGAAGGCAAGCCAGAGACTCCCAAGACGGAGGACTCCAAGCTAGGGGACTCTAAGCCCGGAGATTCCAAGCCTGAAGAGTCCAAGCCTGAGGCTTCAACCGAAGAGACGGCAAAGCCACAGACCCCTGAGACCAAGCCCGAGCAGTCGAAGCCTGAGGATTCCAAGCCCGAGGAGCCCAAGGCCCAAGAGGCCAAGGCTGAAGAGGCTAAGGCTGAGGAGTCCAAGGCTGAGGAGTCCAAGGTTGAGAAGCCAAAGCTAGAGAAGCGCAAGAAGAAGCCAGCACCACCACCTCCCGAGGAGGAAGAGAGCGAGGACGAATCCGAAGAAGAGGAAGACGACGACGAAGACTTCTCCGACGACGACGATGAGGAAGAAGATGACGATGAAGAGTCCGAGTCGGAATCAGAGTCTGAATCTGAGGAGGAGGATGAGCCAGCGACCCCCCCTCAGCAGCCAGAGCCCAAGAGAAGAGGCGGAAGAAAGGCCAACACCAAGAGCGACGACGTAAAACGCCACCGCCCAGCCTGGCTCGACGAAGAATCCGACGACGATGGCGAGAAGCAAATGTCACGAAGCGACCAACGAGCCATGCAGCGGCGTCAACAGCAGCAGCAACAAATGCAACAACAGCAGCAGCAGCAACAGCAACAACAACAGATGCAGCAGCAGCAACAGCAGCAGCAGCAACAAGGAGGAGGCGGCGGCAAGGACCCCCTCAAGCTCCGACTTGACCTGAACCTCGAGATTGAGATTGAGCTCAAGGCCCGTATCCACGGTGACCTGACTCTTGCACTGCTGTAAGTTTGACCTTGACTCTCCCCGAGTGTTGGTTGACTGACAAAATAGTGACATGGACTAGGGAGGGACTGTAACACCATCGCTTTTCCCCCTTTTTGTATCGTACATACTTTGTTTGATGGGAGTTTGGGCATGAGAAATGGCTTTTTCTTTTTTTCTGTAGGAGTAATAAGAGATGAATTTGTTTAGTTCCCCCCTTGTAGAAATGTGATGCGTTCCTCTACCCGGCCGGGGACTGTCGCAGACCCTGAATTCCGCCGAGCCAACCCTTTGAGTCTCCCGAACCGTCGTCGCAGAGGAGTTGAATGTCGATGAGATAAGATTTTCGGCAATCTGAGACCTGCTGCTTGGTGTGGTGGTACGTTGGCGATGCGGCTCTGTGCTACATGGAATGACCCTGCGGTGGATGTGTGGTTGTGTTCAAAAGACAGGGTCGAGGACCCAACCAGTTTGAAAGGTCGTGCATCACAAGAACCAACGGGGCGAGCCAACAGATTGATAGAGCTATAAGTGGGTTGTCGTTGTTTTGGATTGAGAGCATCGTGAGTGTTGGCGGCATCCACTTACACCGGGAACCATGTGGTGGATCCTTGTCTTGGCAGTCATGAGAAGCAACATACTTCCGGCAATAGTCGTAATTACAATTGGAAGACGTTTGTATCCTGGATCCTCGGGAGAAAACGCCGAGATGTATACACGGGAATAGATCTGAAGGGATGGATTCAACCGCTCGTGACCCATACAGTCGGTCCGAGCAGAGGGACGGCATTCCAACTATCACAATATCCCGAGTCCCTTCTAGTTGTCTAATTACCATAGATTAAGACAGCTAGTATGCTTTATAGAAGCCAAGAATTAGTATAATAACTAGGAATATCCCACGATAACAAACAACTCACCAAACCATTCACTCCTTCACAGTTAATCTCTCAATACACCCACCTTTCAACTCCAACGATCCTTCAAGATGCGCTTCTCCCTCAGCTTCGCCATCCTCGGTGCCGCCTCCGTGGCCAACGCCTTCATCTCCCCCGGCCAACTCATCCGCGGCATCGACGACCTCGTTAGTAAAACCGAGGACCTCATCAAGCCAGCCGGCCAGCTCTCCATCGCCAACGCTCCCCAGCTCATCCTTGGATCTGGTCCCTTCTTTGCAAGTTTCACTACATCCATGCAATGGCATGTTTTTAACAGCAATAGGATGTCATCACTGGTCTTAGGGACGTGACCCGTGTCACCACTGACATTGGCGGATCCCTCTCTGGCGCTGCCAAGGGCACGTTCGAAGGCAAGGACGGCGACCAAATCGTTGCTTCTGTCAAAAAGGTCAGCATATATACAAAACATGAATTGGAAAATTGAAGCTCACATGGCCAAAGCTGTCCAACACTTTCAGCGACTTGCTCGACGCCTTCCTCGACAAGGCCGACATCTTTGGCGAAATTCCCTTTGTCGGCACTCCCATCCGCATCGCCATTGCATTGACCAAGCGTGCATTTCAAGTAAGTCCTCACTACCAGTGAACTGTCTGTCACGTCAATTGACATTGGAAGGATTTCACCGGCGGCATCATCAACACCCTGAGCGGTCAGCAGGCCAACGACGCGCGAAGCTCCGTTCAGGGCGTCGATGGAAAGTTTACCAGAACCATCACCGTCACCACCACCGAGAACTAGAGCTCCCCATGTACCTTGCCGGGTGTTGAGATGATGTCGGAGGACAACAAGGGGGATGTGTCGTCGACGGGATGACCTCACTTGTATCGTAATACAATGTAATAAATTAACATCTCAGCGATAAGGAGTGTACACCATCCGTTAGTGACAAGTCAAGTAGCCGCATACCCGCGACACTTTTAAACGGGGTCACACCATGACGGAGTCGGTGCTCCGGGGGGGTCTCGGCCCTCTTGTGGGGCCGATGTTGCCGACTTGGGGTGTGCCGAAATAGGCAATCTCGGGCAAGTTACGGGACATAAAAGGCATCAACGCTAAAGAAGCTGTTTGGATGAGAAACGGCTAGTTGTGATTCGCTACATTGACATATGCTCATCGCCTGAAGAGACAGGCTTCTCTCATATACATAACATATCCCCCTCTACCACAAACACACACACATAGACACATGGTTTATATACATAAAGACGCCTAGAACAGCCAAGAGACAAAAGTCTTGTAGAACCAGTTGCCCCGCTTGGGTCCCTCGGCCTCGCGGAGAGCCGCCTTGCGGGCCAGGAACTCCTCCTCCTCGCGGTCGATGATGTCCTTGCCCGTGTAAAAGTCGACCTCGTGGGGCTTGATGAAGCGCGACTTGGTCACGATCTTGTGGCCAAAGATGAGGATCAGGTACACAGGGATGCCCAGGTAGCCAGTGATGAAGGTCTTGTACTTTTCGTTGCCAAAGTCGCCGCCCACAAAGACGTCGTAGTTCTTGGTCAGGGCCACGATGATGCACATGACCAGCGCGACGTAGGAGCCGTTGATGCCCAAGGGAGCCACGTAGGGGAGGGCCTCGTTGGCGAGACCTTGAGCCTTGCGGGCTCGGCACCAGAAGATATGGGTTGTCAGGATGGAGATCCAAGACAAGAGACCGAAGATGGTGGTGAGGTTGACAAAGTAGCCAAACACCTTTGTGGAGTCGTCCGAGACGTTCATAAAGGCAAGCAGAGCAAAGGAAGCCGACATGGCGAGGGCATAGATGGGCACGCCGTGCTTGTCAGTCTTCTTGAAGATGGCGGGGGCAGAGCCGTCAGAGGCGAGACCGTAGAGGGTACGGCTGGCAATGTACAGATCCGAGTTGGAGGCGGAAAAGACAAAGACGCAGATACAGGCGTTGATGATGTGGGACAGGGTGCCGACGCCGGCGATCTTGGCGGCGACGACAAAGGGCGAGGCCGAGGCGTTGTTCTTCTTGGAGTCGTTGGCGAACTTGAGGTCCTTGGAGTTGTAGGGGACGATCATGCCGACGAGGAGGACCGAGAGGCAGTAGAAGAAGAGGATTCGGTAAAAGGTGAGCTTGATGGCGCGGGGGATGGTCTTGCGGGGGTTCTGGGCCTCGGCGACAGTGACACCGACGAGCTCGGTGCCCAGGTAGGCAAAGGTGGCGTTGACCATACAGGACCAGAAGCCGAGGAACTTGCCAGCGTCGCCCTCCATGATGTAGGGTCTGAAAGCACTGAGACGGGGTTAGCTGTGGGCGATAGTGAAGTGAGCTGTGCCAACTTACCCAGGGTCCTTCCAGTATCGGAAACCCTTTCGGTCACCATCAGGGCCGCCGCCGAGGGCGAGGATCAGGGAGAAGAGGATGATGCCGACGATGGTGATGACCTTGAACGACGAGAGCCAGAACTCGAGCTCACCAAAGAATCGGATACCAAAGTAGTTGATGACGCAGATGATGACCAGGAAGATGGCGATAAAGACACCCGGATTGACCGTCTCACGAGGGACCCAGTACTGGATGACGAGAGCAGCAGCCGTCAATTGGTTGGGTGTGACGATGATGTACTTGAACCAGTATCTAGAACCTGTCAGCAATACATCGGGAGGCAATTGCTTTCAGATACTCACGTCCAGCCGAGTGCAAAGCCAAGCGAAGGATCACAGAACCGAGAAGCATAACCAGTGAAACCAGCAGACATGGGCAACCAAGCAGCCATCTCGCCGAGGGCAGCCATGACGAGGAAGACGACGAAGCCAATGATGGTGTAGCAGATGAAGACGGAACCGGGACCGGCCTGGGCGAGGGCCTTGCCGGTGCCGATGATCAGACCAGTGCCGATGGCACCGCCAATGGCAATCATGGTGATGTGCCTCGCCTTGAGGCCGCGCTGCAGCGACGTCTCGGCGCTCGTCTCGAGACCGCGGATGTGCATGTCGACATCGCCGCGCTCGGCCTTTTCGGTGGGCATGCCCGGGTCATAGCCCAGGTCCGTCTTTTCGACGTCGTTGGACCTGTCAACAGCCATGGTTGCTTTGGTGCTTCAGTTGGAGAAGATGTAGCCAAGCTTGCCAAGTGATGTTGTTGGAGAGGCCAAGAAGGCCAAGAGTCTTTAAAGACAGGAACAAGAAAAAGCCAAGGCCTTGGCTAGATTGACAAGAAAAACGACGTTTGAGGGTTTGAATGACGATCCAAGATGAGAAGGACCCAAGCCCGATTGACGTGACACGAGGGAGTGAGGGAGAGGGAAGCGAGAAAACGAGAGGAGGGGACCTGTCGTCTAAATAGAGAATGAAGATCCCTTCCCAACCTTGACTCGTAGGATCTCTCTCTCTTGTTTGTTTTGTCGCAGAGAATTACCTAATACCCCAGACTGCCTCACTGTTCCCTTTCAACTGTCATCTAGTTGAATAACCGAGGGGCGTGTGAAAGTGACAAGAAATCCATGCCCTGCCCTGCTCACGACCAACCAGCAATCATAATGCCTCGAGTAAGGATGCCTCGCTCGTCATCGAGGGGAGTGTGTGCTTGCTCTTCGATGGAACCCTAGGCGGACCACACGCTCTCTCCAAACACACAAAGATCCATAACGTAAAAAGCAAGGACGAGGGTCAAGGGTTTGAAGAAACCTTTCCTGGATTGTAACTGATCAGCAGAGCAGAATGGGCAGATCCCCTGGTCTCTGTGCAACTCTGTGGCGATGTGTGTGTGTGTGCCTCGCGAGGAGAGAGGCAGCAGCGCTGTCCTTCCTTCGTCCTGCATGCATGTCTCTCTTTCTCAGCCCGTGCCGTGTGTGCAACGTCCACAATGCATAATAACCGTCTCAGCACACGAGCCTCTCTTCCTTCCACAGCACTCGGGCGCAGGGCAGATTGGTACTCAAAAAACTCAGTAGCCTACTCTGTGTCTCAAGTGTGTCCCGCCGAAGCCAAGGCAGGATTCGGCAAGTGATCGCCAAGGCTTCTTGGAAAGGGGACGATCCCCTTCTTGGTGGCTTAGCGTAGTTCTAGAACGGCTTCTCTTGTTCGCTCTACCAAGAGGTGCAACCTAGAGATAAGCTTTTTTTCTTTCTCTTCCCTCGACTGTTCGTCCGCCTGTGAGTGATCACCCCCTGCCCTGGGCCCTCCACTACCCAACCCGGCCGTGAGATATTACCACGGCAGCACAGTAACTGCAGTACCCACCGCTATCGCACCGCCTTCTCCCGTTCGGGCAGGTCCATATGGGATCTCTGCCTCTCTGTTGGTCCCATGGCGCGCTATCCCCATCCTCCTGTTCCCATTCACAGACTCGTTTCTCGTAGGTCGTTGATAACCCCCGGTCCTACTGCGGTCTTGGCGGGTTGTTTATCTGCCAGTCAGCCTATGCCTATCTGCCGTCTTGTCCTGCGGGGTAGGAGATGTGTGGACCGTGAGACGGGGATGCATGATGCCAGCCTCTTTCCAACCTGCCTGTTGGGGGAGAGGAGGCCCTGGTACGAGCTCTGATTAGTAGAGGAAGAAGGCCTTGTCATTCCTTCAGTGAGGCACACCCCCTGGGCTTTCCTACTACGTAGTACTTCTCCCCTGTCAACAATTTGCATGTTGTTCTCGTGATCTTTATCTCTAGCACGGGCCATTGGTGATGCATCTTTCTCCGCACCATGGATCTCTTGGTCGCCTCCAAGGACAAGGGATCCAACCAGGTGCAGCCATTTCTTATCCATTTCCACATAACGCGTCGTCGTCTCCCTTGCTCTGTCGGACCAACAATTCCCCTCCCCCTCTAGCCTCCAAGAGCAAGACCGGCGTCTTCGCGCTAGCATTGAAGCCTCTGTTTAAACATAACTGTTACCTTATTATTAGCTAAAACCCCAATTGAACCCCAGGCTCAGTATGCGGAGAGAGAGAGAGGGCAAGAACTCCTCCTCCCGGAGACCCCGAACCCCCCAGCGCGAGGTTTCCTCTTTCGGGATCCGGGGTCGGATCTGGCCTCCGGAGCTTGGCTTGTGATTAAGATTGCTTCCAGACCCGGGACCCACGTCGGTCGTTACGCCCAACGTCCGGTCCGACAGCGAATCATTGAAATTGACGCACAGCTTAGGCAGATTCAGAGTTTTTCATACTATCTTTTGCTATTCAGAGTTTGTTTCTTTACTATTATCAACCCTCACGCAATCTTTTCGCTATCGTCATAACGCCCTTGTGTCATGTTGATAGGTGTTTCCTAAAATGGATTAGTGGCCGTGCCAATGCCCCACTCCAACACCCGTTTGGCCTCCCCTCCACACCCCTCTCTTCTACTACACGACACCTCTCGCCTATTCTACTCCTCTCGCCTTCATGAAATCCACCAGGTCAAAGAAGCTCTTCTTATATCTCCTCTCCTGCGTCGTCCGGTTCACCGTCTGTATCCCAAAGTGCGCGTCATAGTCCCCAAACTCCCAGTTGTCCGCAAAGCTCCAGCTGTACGCCCCGACCACCTCGACCCCGTCCTCCCAGATGGCCTTGAGCACCTCGGACATGAAGCTCAGGTAGTAGACGCTCCGCGGCGTGTCGAACAGCTGGTCCACGAGCTGCTTGTCAGCCTCCCCGAAGACGGGGAACCCAAACTCGGTGATGGCGACAGGGGTTCTCCAGGTATTATGTAAATAGTTCAGGTAGCTGCGGAGGTAAGTAGGGGTGATGTACACATAGCTCTGCGAGCGGTAGCCAATGTCCCAGCCAAACACGTTGGCCGTCGTCTGATTCACGCAGTAGGGCCTGTAGGTCGACGAGGAATTCCCGGCGCACTCGAGGATGCTCTCCTTGTCGTCCGCCACCGGGGGCGCAATCACCGTCGCCGTGTACGGGTCGATGCCAAGAAAGTCGGCCGTGCCGCCCATGTAGTCGAGATCCTCCTTGCTGAGGGGCACGTAGTCTTCAAACGTCTGCTTGAACGAGTCAGGGTAGTCTTGGCCCAGGAAGATCGGGTTGCAAAAAGGTCCGAGCTGGATCGAGTTGAAGTGGTCCGCTGCGTACACGTCGACCTCGCTCTCTGGATCACGTGGAACACCAAAGTTGTTGTTGAACTTGATGGAGATTCTGCCCTGCCCCTTCAGCTCCTCCTTGTACCAATGGTACACCCTCGCGTGGGCCTTGACCACGTTGTAGACCGACTTTGCATTGTAGGAATACAGCAGCGGCTCGTTAAAGGTGAACCACACCGGGACGCGGTCTGCAAAGTGTGTCATGGCCACCTTGGCATAGTGCACAAAGGCGTCCTGGAATGTCTCATTCTGGTAGCCACCGTTGACGTACCCAATCAGCGGCCGGTCGGTGACCGCGCTGAGGTTGCTGCCAAAGAACTGAAGGGGAGTGTCAAAGTGGATGAGGGTCACCTCGGGCACCATGCCCTTCTCCAGGATAAAGTCGATCACGTCGTTGTAATGGTCAATGCCCTCCTGGTTCACGGGGGTTCCCGGCAGCGCGAATGGGAGGATTCGAGTCCACGCGATGCTAAAGGAGAAGTGCTTGGCACCCATGGCGGCCACCCTCTCAATGTCTTGCTTGTAGTAATAGTAATGCTCGTTGGTCACGTACGACTTGGGTCGGGCGTCTCGGACGAGGATATCCATGAGAGAAGGCGACTTGCCCTTTTCCGCCGTAGCCCCTTCGATCTGGCTGGCTGAGCTGGCAACTCCGAATGAAAAGTTCTTGGGGAAGTTGTAGCAGTCGCTTGGGCCGAAATAGTCTCGCGGCGGCAGCACGAGCTCGTCACTCGGGATAGGGGTGGGAGATACTGTCGTGCTGTACACGGCCGTTTCGGTAAAGTTGGGGGGGTTTGCGTGCTCCCAGAGAGCAGTCCATGCCGCTTGCCCATAAGGATCATCGGCGTCTGAGGCTTTGGTCGTGGCATTGGGATCCCATTTGCCCCAGGTTGTGAAAGAGAGGGAGGGCAAAAGAGTTGTCAACGACTCTGGAGGCGCAGCATATGTAGCTGTAGTAGTCGGAGAGGGCACCGAGGTAGCATATCTGACCGTGTCTGTCTGAGTGTAACTGAAGGGAGTATATGTGTACTTGGGCTCGCTCGTCTTGGTGCTAGCTTTGCATTGAGGACGAGTCGTAGGGCCTTCAGCAGGCAAGAAGACTTGTTGGCCAGCAGCCAAAGACACCAAAAAGAGCTGCATAAAAGAAACCGAGGCTGTCATGATGGGCATGTTGGAAGCTCACCGCTGCACTTGGACCACAACCTCAACAGTGCTCGCTATTGAGGATATATACCCCATCTTGCACACTTGCAACGTCGATGCCGTCAACTACAACGGCGAAATTCCGCTCAATCAGTTCATCCCAAAGATTTCGGACCGACTCGACATCATTAAAAAAGCACCTGAACTCGCGGGGAAATAAAAAGTCACGCTCCTAAACTACCCCAGAAACTCACCCAGTCCGCGGGGACAAACAAGTGGAGATTGTGTGGGTTAGAAACATCATCTGCTTGACCTCGTGGAAACTCGACAAGGGGTCCCATCACCTGCAAATGACGTAGTGACGCCGGCATTGCGCCGTTGACGATGCCCAGTTCCAACCAGTTGGTGATGTTGAAGGACGATGATCTTTGTCACAAGTGGATGCGGGGAGGGAGGGGTCCTTGACCCAGTTTACCCCAGAATCGGCGCCCTCCAATGACGGAGAAGCTTAGAGCGGAATTGAGCCCACGGGGACTTCGGCTTTGGCCTTGAAGTGGTTGCTTTGACCGACGGTTCATGGGATCTGTGTCTGGAGCCGGTGATGTGAGCCGGTTTTTACCCCTCAACTGACCATGTAATTCTCCGTCAGTTGGGAGTTTCGGAGAATCATGAAGGACCTTGTACAAGTTGGTTATACTATTAAAGTCCTCGGTTTGTTTAGTCAGAATCCGAAATATGTTTTAGTGTTTCATAATAGGACTGTTCCATTATGATCGAGTTGTTCATCAACTATTATCTACAATATCAACACTCATCACGCCCGACAACCTCCCGCAAGGATGTTCTGTATACATAGATCACCCGTATTAATACTCTTCCTATGAACTTGATACGACTTGATAATTCTCCGATGAATCTATTTCTCCGATAAAAACGTTAGTGTTCATCAACAAATGCCCAGTTGTCACCTGGGTGGGCATAGATCGACAAGCGAGCCAGTGACTAGTTGTTACCAATCCGCGTATTCGGCCAGACTATGTGAATAAGGCCGTGAACATCTGATCCTCGCAGGATATCTCGAGAAAAATGAATTGCGGCATGATGGAACGGCATTTGGCTTGGCTCGTGTTTTCCTTCAAGGGAGAGTTGTTTCTCGTGAGGTTTTCCCGGTGACACGCAACTAAGAAACACTTGCCGAGTCATCCACTCCCCTCCTCTGTCACCACGGGCATCACCTTGGCCAGAGAAGATTAATCATATTCATCCCAGAAGTGGCAATAATTAGAACTCACGGTTTGTCACAAAAGTACGAGACGTTGGGTAGCTCACATAGCGATACAGACTTTAAGCCACAACATCTCCACCGGGAATTAATATGCCACAGTCGAGACATCCATTAGCGGGCAGGCTGTACAATCCTAGGCTTCTACACTTTTCAACTCCACTAGATGTATTAAACAACCCCTTTGTTGCTTGGTTGTGACATGAAGCAATGCCACATTAGTAACTAACACCTCTCACCCTGTGCTTCAAACTTGATGCCAACTCCAACACGACCTAATACGTTCACGCCGTCATTCTCTATACAATATATTACTGGAAAGTGCCATTGTAGACCTATCCATTCCATCGGATTCGGTTCTGGTTACTGATTGGCCCAATAGTGCCATCCGACCTTGTTGAGCGATAGTGAGTTATCACACCTTCATGTGTCAAGGATCGAAAGCGGATTGGAAGAACCGGATATCGAAAGATGGCATAAACAATCATGCATACAAAGTCCACCTTCATGACGGCCCGACATCGCCAGCATTCACATACTTACTCGCGAGTTATGCTCGACCACGCACTCTTTACGCACAATGTGTAGTACACAAATGTATGTCAATTCAAAAGCATTTTTCGCTACCTATTACATGTACCGTTAAACCATGAAACCCACTGCTCTTACAAAACACATCTACCAATCCAAAAAGTCCCAATACCCCGGATTCCTATGATCCAGGGGAAACCGCAGATCCCTGCCCCCGAGAGGCTCCGGGTGCCCCGGCCTCACGCCCAACATGCCCCTGCCGAAGGGCACCTGCGTTGTCTGTCCTATCCGGAACAAGATGCCCTTTGCCGCAAAGGCATCCTCGAGCTCCCGGACCTGTTCGGGGGGAGGTGCTTCGTAGGGGTCTACGGCCACGACGCTCAGGTTTTGGAACCGGTATAGCTTCTCCGTCATGCCTAGAAGGTCGCGATGGAGCTCCGGCCAGGCGAGGACCATGCCGATGTGGAGGATGCGTAATGACGCGGGCAAGCTGGCCATAAAGATCTCGGGACCAATCTCCTTCATTCCCTCGAACCGCTGCCACCGCTCCTCATCGTCAAACACGGGCCCGTAGAGGAGAAGCTGCTCAACCTCGAGGATCTCAAGGCGCGGAAAGTCGACAAAGCTAAAGTCGGCGCGCAGAGACGTGTCCCAGCGAAGAAACATGGATATTTGCTCTATCATGTCCTCGGCACCGCCACTCGTGTGCTCCCATGTTGTGCTGGTGTAACACAACCGCCGTAATGACTGACGAACGGGGCTGAGGTGATCATGCTGAAGCACGGTGTACTTGTCCATGTCGCAAAAGTACTCTAGGTCTTCTAGGACAGGACTACGGCGGAGGATCTTGGCCAGGTTGTCGGGGTCCAGGCCGTGTAACGATAAGCGACGGAGACTGGAGAGGGCTGTATCCCACGGCTCTGTGCGGAATCGCTCGCGGAGGGGGATATCAGTTCCACAGTCAGCGTCGCTGGCTGCCAACACCTCAAGATTCTGCGCCTTGGCCAGGACATCTTGCATCTGCTGGATGTGACAGCACTCGTCGGGGTACTTGCCCTGGCCGGGCAGCACGAGATACTTGAGGTTTGGCAGGTAAAATGGTGAGTCTCTCAAGTATTGCAAGCCTTCTGATGATGCCCGGTAGATGAGAAGTTGCTCAAGGAAGGGCGCAGCCATGATGGTGGCCTCTTGTAACCACTTGGGCTCGACATGGTCATATGAGGTAAGAGCCCGGAAGCCAGCACGCTCGCCTGCTTGTCGGAAGAGAGCCTGTGTCTCGGGTGATACCTCGCGAGCCTGTACCTCTCTGAGCGCAAAGAAGGCGAGGGCTCGGACTTCTTTGGCCAAGTCCGGCCGCTCTAGGAGTGTGCGCAGAAAAGCCTCGAGGGTCTCAATCTCGCGCCTCCTGGCGTCAGTATCACCCCACCACTCGGGACTTGTCGACAGATCAGGCTGTCTCCCCGAGTGGTAACAGTGGAAGAGAATAGGCTGGGCAACGTTGCGGAAGCGCCGACACGTGCGGCTCAGGCGCGACAGAGCCTGCTGAGCCTCGAGGGCGCACTCGATCTCGTCAGGGGGTAGATCGACAACGTGCTGGCGCTGGCAGTGGGCGCACAGGTTGCGGCAGATGGTGGCAAAGATCTCAACGGGCAGATCTCCCAGAGACAGGTGCCGGCGTCTGCGCCAGAAGAAGGGGATATCGATGGAAAAGACTGGGTTCTTGTGTGACCAGAAATTCCCTCCGTGGAGGAAATCCCGGTCGATCCTGGCGACGAGATGCATGCCTGTGGTACGATACAGTACGATGTGATTGAGGCTTTGATCCAGGATCGGGGGTTATAAGAGAAGCGCGGGGTGAGAGAGAGAAGCGACTTTGGAGCCGGGGTAACTGAGATATGAGCTATAAGGGAAGAAGATGGATGTCTGGAGTAAGAAGATGCAGGAACTGGCTATATAAAGTCAGATGAGATGACAGATAATCGAGCAGGAAAACTGATGCAAGTGGACGAGCGAAAGAAATAGTAGTCGAGTCGATGCGCAAAGCACAAGTGGATCGCGGGAGTATCGAGTATCGTAAGATGGCGGCTCGCGAACGGACCTTGGGCTGAGGGAGAGAGAGAATTGAGGGACGCCCAAGCCAAGCCGCAAGAGACAAAAGCAGGTTAGCGAGGAGGAAGAGGGGGGGCAAGATGAGGGGATCTGAGCAATCTGGGCAAACCAATGGGTTTTGTTTATGCGGTGTTAAATCAATCCAAGAGGGTTTCGAACCAACAAGGAGCCAGGGACAAGAGGGCAAAAGGTCCGGGAGCCGCAGGATAAGATGGGAATGGATGACGGAAGGGGGGGAGCACAGACGGTCCCGAGCGCAGCTGGACGCTGGGATCATGGCCAGATGGATGGTGACCCTCTTGACTCTGGCGCCACGAGAGCACGTTTATCTTATGGTCTTGGAAGAGGTGATGGATGTGTTCCCGAGACTCCGGGTCGTGATATGCAAAACAGCCAACGGGGGGAGCCACACACGACGCGACGCGACGGGCCCTCCCGAGAGTTTATATAAGTCTGGTTGCATCTTTCCCAAAAGCAAAAGCAAGACACACATCACAAGAAAAAACAAAAATATGCCGCGCCGTTGGGAACGAGGGGGATCGGGATGGTCAGGAACGAGAAGCGTCCCAGGACAGGGGGGGAGAGAAGCGATGGGCGACAACGCCGCAAGGGACGTGCTGAAAAGGATCCACTTGCCGCCATGTGGTGGTCTTATTCTTGATGGCTAGCAAGGACGTGGCTTGGAGTTGTCTGACCTGTCAAATGTCAAGACGGCTGCCATCTTGGGTCGAGGGCTCGGTTCCAGAGAGAGGGGTTGACGTGTTGACTCCTGTGTTCCATTGCGTCCCTGGAAGCAGCAGCCCGTTCTGCCGTGATCTACGGTCAAGTCCCAAAATCCATCTAAGCTTCAAGATCAGCAAATGCCAGATAATACGTTGCATTGATAAGCTCATCCTCAACCAGCTTTCTCCATACCCTTCAACGTGGCAAGGGTGACATCGCGTATCCCCCTGCGTCACAATCCATTAAAGACACGCAGAAAATATGACGGGACGAAAAAGAGATGTTACCTTCGCGGAACGGGTCCGAAAGTGTCGACGAGAGCTGACCTGATGCCATTCCCCAATATTCCTTGCCTTAGCGAGCCTCCTCAGGGAAGGGGCCCAGCATGGTCTCCTCCCGCTGCAAGATCCCGCGCCCGCGCCCATCGAACAATTAATGGGCTACCCTCTTTTTTTTAGTCCCAACTTCTGGAATCATCCTTGTCCAATCCAGAAGCTGTGTGGGCGCCTGAAAAAGGTGAGCCGTCACATCACATCATCAGCTGGAGCTAGCTGGAGACAGCTGGAGTGGATGGTTGGGTCGACACGTGACTTCGCAACTGGTCGCGTCACCCTTAGCTCACCTCCTCGCGTCTCCTAGCCAAGGCACCCGCGTAAAGCACATCCACCACGTCTTTACGCTCTATTGGCCTTGGTTGTTTACTAAGAGCCTCTAAGGGAACCTTCAGGATGCCCGAATTCACCGGTATGAGCCCATCTATCCTCCTTCCCTCTGTTATCCTCAACTCACAGCCGCAGAGGCGGACACGATCCGCATCCTCGTTGCAACCGATAACCACGTCGGCTACGAAGAACGAGACCCTATTCGCAAGGATGACAGTTGGCGCACCTTTGATGAGATTCTGAATCTCGCCCGTACCGAAGATGTAAGACGAGTCACCTACTCATCATCCTCTTCTAACATGACTAGGTCGACATGGTTCTCCTAGCCGGCGATCTCTTCCACGACAACAAGCCCTCTCGAAAGTCACTCTACCAAGTCATGCGAACCCTTCGACAGAATTGCCTTGGCATGAAGCCCTGCCCGCTCGAATTCCAGTCTGACGCTGCGTCCGTCTTCGAAGGCGCTTTCCCCCACGTCAACTACGAAGACCCCGACATCAACATCTCCATCCCCGTCTTCTCCATTCACGGAAACCACGACGACCCCTCTGGCGAGGGCAACTTTTGCTCACTTGACCTCTTGCAGGCGAGTGGGCTGCTCAACTACTTTGGACGGGTTCCCGAGGCGGATAATATCCAATCGAAGCCCATCCTACTCCAAAAGGGTCTTACAAGACTGGCACTTTTTGGGTTGAGCAATGTTCGAGACGAACGAATGTTTCGAACCTTTCGAGACCACAAGGTCAAGTGGTTTCACCCTAGTCCCCAGAGCCCAGACTGGTTCAATCTCTTGGCTGTTCATCAGAACCATCACGCCCACACGGCCACCTCTTATCTGCCCGAAAATGTTCTCCCCGACTGGTTGGATCTTGTCGTATGGGGTCACGAGCATGAATGTCTGATTGATCCCACCCAGAACCCAGAGACAGGCTTCCATGTCATGCAGCCTGGATCTTCCGTCGCCACATCACTGGTACCCGGCGAAGCCGTCCAGAAGCATGTCGCCATTCTCAGCGTCACAGGCAAAGACTTCAAGGTTGAGAAGCTTCCACTCAAATCAGTTCGGCCGTTTGTCACTCGAGAACTCGTCCTCTCGCAAGATAAGAACTTCAAAGGACTTGACAAGAAGAAGGAGAACCGCCAAGAGGTGACACGAAAGCTGATGGAAGTGGTCGAGGAGATGATCGAGGAAGCCAATGCCGAATGGGAGGCGATCCAGACGGACGAGGAAGCTCTGGAAGAACGGCCCCTCCCCTTGATTCGACTCAAGGTGGAATACACGGCGACGGATGGTGGTCAGTTCGAGATTGAGAACCCTCAGAGATTCTCGAATCGTTTTGCCGGAAAGGTGGCCAACACGAATGATGTCGTGTACTTTTACCGCAAGAAGACGTCACAACGTGAGTTCTTCTGTTGGCTTTGGAGACGACCAGTTACTAACATTTTGCAGGCAAGACAACCGCTGTGAACCCAGACGCCCTCGAGGCCCTGGCTGACGGTAGTGACGCAGTCAAGGTCGAGAGTCTTGTCCAGGACTTTCTCTCAGCACAATCCCTCAAGGTTCTCCCACAAGGTCCCTTTGGCGATGCTGTGACGCAGTTCGTGACCAAAGATGACAAGCACGCCATGGAGCTCTTCGTATCAGAACATCTCACTGGCCAGGTCCGACAGATGCTAGGCCTAGAATCCGATGACGAGGATCTCAACAGCGCCATGGAGATATACCGAACAAGGATCGAGCAGGAGCAGGCGAGCGGGGCCCCCACGACCCAGGCGGAACGCAAGCGGGTTCTTAAACCCAAGCCCACTACATGGGACAGCGACTTTGACGGCAGCTGGGAGAACGAACCAGACGCCTGGACCTACGAGGACGCTGCTCCTGACCAGGGTGCGAGCTCCGCACCCGCACCTGCACGCAAGACTGCAAGAGGTCGAGGCAAGGCAGCTGTTCAGAAGGATGTCGATTTGATGGATGAGGATGAGGAGCCACCCAAGAAGCCTGCTAAGCGAGCAACACGTACCACCAAAGCAGCACCAGCACGAAAGGCCCCCGCAAGAGGACGCGGCCGCAAACCCTTCCAAGATAGCGAAGAAGAGGAAGAAGAAGACGTAGTCATGGAGTCAGAAGAAGAACCCGCTCCTCCACCGCCGCCAAAGACCCGCCGCGCCGCAGCAACGAGGACCACCAAGGCTACCACCACAACGGCAGCAAAGAGAGGAGCTGCTGCCAAGGGCACGCGGCAGACAAAGCTAAACTTTTCACAGTCGCAAGCTAGCGGCACGCAGAGCAAGGCTGTCGAGATTAGCGACGATGAGATCTCGGATGATGATGCGTTTGCGCCGGCGCCCAAGCCAGCGACGCGGAGTCGAAGGAGGTAGATTTTGTTGTGTAGTTTTTGAAAGGGATACCCGGGTCAAGATGTATAAAATTGCAATCAATTGTGACACAAGGTGTTTAGGAGCATAAAGAAAATCATGCAAGATGCAATTGTCTCACTTTAACTTGAAGATACAGTTGAACAACCTCTCCCACAGCTGCTTTCCCCCAAAAAACGCCAACATCTTTCAAATAAATCACTTAAGCATTCCATAATAAACGTCTTGGCTCTTTCGTAATCATTAGTTGCCGTACAAGAGATGAAAGGTGGAGATGATGGCATCGTCTCCGACAAGGGGGCTGCAGAAGCAAAGGAATATGACATGGCTTCCACATGAACGAGCTTGCCTCGCTGTGTCAATTCACGCCAGCAACCCCTGCTATACATGTTCCCACGCCAAAACTCCAAATAAGCCCCCCCTCTCTGTAACTCTTTCACATGACGACGCAGTCCCTGTCCTTGGACTGCGATTGACTGTTCCCAATCACCGCCGCGGGGTTAACGGGCGGCCGTCTGCCCGCAGACTGGCCCGCCTGTCGCTGTCCCATAGAAACCGAGCCCGTCCTCGTCGACTGCCTCGAGATGTCGGCGCTGCTGTCCGCGTGGCTCGGATGTCCCATCGGCGGCCGATACACCTGGTCTTGAGCTGCCTGCTCGTAGGAAGGAGGCGCTTCTTCACCCGCTTCTTCGGCGGGTCGTGTGACGCCCTGTCGCTGAGGAGGGATGAGGGAGCGGACTACTTGCTGAGCAGGTCGAGGCTGTGCGTTGGCCATGGTTGTCGTCGGTGCGCTGGAAGAACTAGTTCGGCCCGGTACGAGACCACTGGCTCCTCTGGTAACGCCTCCACCCCTCGGAGCCCCTCGACCAGCTTGATCGCCATGGCCTCCTCGACCACCACGGTTCACAGGCCCCGTTTGTCGAGCCTGTTGCTCAATGTATTGCTCCGAAAGTATGCTCTCCCTCCGTCGGCGTGCCTCCTCTGCTCTATGTCTCTCTTCTTCTTCCTCTTGTAGCTGCAGCGCAAGAGCCAGATCTCGATCCTCCTGTTCAGTGCTAGGACTCATTGGAGTCTCATCCTCGTGCCGGGCCTTGCCACGCTTGTTATGCACCGTTGTCCATTCTCCTCCATCGTTGCTGTTGTAGTTTCCTGCACTTGTTCCGGGAACAGCACCGCTAAGACTGACAACTCGGAAATCTCCCGACACAAACTCTGTACTCTCTCCGTTGACATCAGATAGCGTCTCCCATACGATTTCGTCGTGGGTCTTGAAGCCTGCGTCTGTAACCAACGTGAGAAGCTGCATCGATTGTGGGTGGCAGTAGAGCGTGCTGAAGTGATCGTTTCGAAACAAGATGGCAAACGTGCCGGGCCGGATAGCTTTGCCGATAACTTCAATGCCCCAGTGCGTGAGCTGAGTAGCCGAGGTCTCCAGGAATTCCTTGATAATCATCACATCTTGGTAGAGCTGCTGTTCTGACTCAGTGAGGCCAATGTCTGGATCTGATAGCTTCTCCTCCAACTCCTCCTCTCGGAATAGCAGATTCTGCGCATCCTCATATGAGCAAGCCTGTCGCTCCAAGGATTCATACGCAGGCTCTGACTTGGGAGGTAGCCATCCATGGATGAGAGGAATCGAAAATGTAGCGTAAAGGGCCATTTCGGCCGTGTTCTCAAAGGTTCCCGGTATCAAATCGCCACGTTCCGTAGGGTGCAGATGTGTCAGCGACGTACGCTTGTAGGCATTCACCATACTCTCCGTTGGGATGAAACGCGGGTTGACATTCATGCCTGTATGCAAGCTCTGCAAGAAAGCATACAAGTCTGAAACATCAGGCAGAGCATCTTCAGAGCTAGTCCTCCGTGGTGACATTAGCTCGTCAAAGACGGCATCCAAGAGCAGATTCAAGCTGACTTGCTCCCTAGAGCGGAGGATTTGGACCAGGGCGGTATCCTCGATATCGGCAGGTGTTGTCATGGTGAGGGCGTTCACCAACGCCACAAGCGGACAAGGTCCATTTGCGTTCTGGATCAGAATGGGTGAGGTTCGAGGGTTCTGTGATGAGGTCGCGTCGTGCCATCGGATGTTCTTGATTTGGTATGTCTCGGTCTTACCGTCTACCGGCTCTCGCGAAGGTTTCCAAGCGGATGGCTCTGTCGGTTGTCTAGGTGGTAGCGGCGGTTTATCCTCTGCAGATTCTTTAGAAAAGCTTGTCGAGGGCTCTGGGTCTATCAGGTTCCAGTCATCGGGTGATGCTGATCCAGCGCCTACAGCCTTGGCTTTGCCCTTGCTCGGATCTTCTATCTCGTCCCAGACATGCGTATCCCCGGTGAGCTCCTCCGTCAGCTTCATAGGCGGGGTAGGAGGTTTGGCCGTCTTTCCTAGAGGATCCTCGTCCCAGGCTGGAGACTCTCGACCCGAGGGTAATGATACCAAAGCTGGCGATCCAGAGATGGGTGGTTGTGGTGTCGGCGCCCAAGGATCTTTGGTGTTCTCGTCCAACAAGCTTGGGGCTAGTTGCGGCGGTGGTGGTGGCGTCGGCGCATTCTGACCGACTATTGCAGGTTGCCACGGGTTTGTGCTGGGCTCGTCGAGTGTGAGTTTTGAGAAAGATCCCGAAGGAGTCGTATCCTGACTTTGTGGCAC
This sequence comes from Fusarium protoensiforme, assembly GCA_011320165.1. NCBI lineage: Eukaryota > Fungi > Ascomycota > Sordariomycetes > Hypocreales > Nectriaceae > Fusarium > Fusarium protoensiforme. The sequence goes on from JAANQP010000038.1 coordinate 48,503, forward strand.
CTTCTTCCGTAGAAATGGGTTCGTTTCGGACCTGTCTCCCCCTGGCCTCAGGAAGGCGGGTACTCCTTCAAGACGTTGTCCATCGCTGGGTTGTCTCCTAGGATCTCCCCAAGCATGTTCCTCCTCGGCCTCCAAGTTAGCAAAGTCGCCGCCGGGTCTCAGCGCTGCGGGAGCGTTTTGGGGATTTGGTCCATCGGCAGAGGGCGCTTGTCCATCACGACGTGGCCTAACATCTTCCCATCCTCCTTCGCTACCTCCATCAGCCCAGGGATTATTCGACATGGCTTCGAGCGTAGGTTCTTGTTCTTGTTCTTGTTGGAGGCTAATTCGAGGTTGATTCGAGATGAATGAAGCCGGGGTTAAAGCAATGTCATAGGCAGGCGTCCGCTGGTAAAGCTCAGCGCCTCGCCAGCTGTGACCTGCTGCACTACCACAGCAATCGGACTGCGGGGAAGTGATTCGAGGTGGTTTTGGAAGTGCCGGATGCTCGAGGCATGAATTCGGCGGCGCCAAAATCCGGAAGAGAGGTATAATTCGTTGTGGATTGAATCTCGTCGTTCAAATGTGTCGTTATCTCCTTTTCTGGTTGAGATTGTCCTTGTTTGTCTCGGAGAAGCTCAGGTGGGCTGCCCTGAGGTGCGGTGTCGTCACTGCGTTGCAGGCGGGTCCCGCTCTGATCTTCCGTGGCGGTGCAACGTACGTGAAAGTGAACAATTCGCTCAATGTGGCTTCTGTGATTGGGGGGAAGCAAATGTGTCTCGCAGAGAGGAAACTCCAGGCTGAGGCTTGATTGATTATAAAGGAGCAGGTCGGGTAAGCTTTCGCGTCCGTTGACCGGTTGCCTGGAGCTTGCCCCGCCACCCGGCGATCCAGCTGGCCAGCCACATCATGCCGCCACAGCGATGACGTGGGCGTGTCGTTCAACCTTGCGTGTCGTGATAAGTCGTGATCCGAGATCCGAGTTGAGATGTGGCAGGAGGAGGATTTGTTTAATCATCTTTAAATATTGGCTATATTTTGGATTATTCGGAGTATCCATATGTCTAGAAATACGTAGTAGGCGAATGCAACGTGTATCCATCTCAACCTTGACATTTCCATCCTACAGCGGGATAATTATCTTTCGACACCATAACCAGACTAAGCGCGACTAGCTCTGTCCTGACATGTTTATTACATGATACTATAAGTATGGAGCTGCAAACATGGGTGGTTAAGGAGTTCAGCTACTGGTTGAATTGGAACAGTCAATTCTCAAGTTGACATGGACGTTGAAACTAGTCAAACTCTCCAGTCGACCGTTAGATCACGCTGGTTGTGAGAATTCCAACCGCTTATCAGAAGCCTGAATAAAAAGCGTCAGAGTTGTAGTCTCTCAAACGCCCTTGTTAATAGCAAGCCGATATTTCAAATGACTAATGGACAGTCCCAAATAGCGACGAGCAATCCATTGAATCACCCCAGCAATATACTCTACTTCGCTGCCATTCCAGTCGCAGTCTTCCGGCCCAACAGCCCGTGCCAAATAATGTCTTGATTACATGGGCGTGATTGCCCCTCGTTACGTGCCGATTCAACTCGTCAACTTCGTCGTCGCCATGCAGACCCAGAAATGCCAACAACGCCAACTCCAAGCAAAAGGCCCGATACAAGAAACATACAACTATATCCCCTGAAGCGCAGAGCGCTGATTGACTTGTACAAGTTCTTCATCGACCGATCCCGAGCGTATGAAGTCGCTCGCAAGACGGCATCGTATACGCCTCGGCCAGCTCCATCTTCTCGGGATCCTGGTAGAACCATCCCTGGGCGGCATCTCTCAACCTCTGCTGGTATATCATCTCGTTTTCACACTCTGCCTTCAAGTGTCGTACGAGGTTGAGCTCAGCTGTTCGGTCGAGCTTATTGAGCTTTCCATCATTGTACTGGGCAATCTCGTCGGGATTCACATAGTACTGGACGTTCAGGTTCGGTGTCTTGCGCTCCTCGGTGTAGGGGTGCGCGGGGTTGTCGTAGACCATACGAGGTCCAGCCGAGGTTGACGAGGATGAGCCGCCGGAGAAGAGCGAGGTGATGACCGGGAGGATGAAGAACAGGATGATGGGTAGGAGACCCAGGAGGGTCTGTATGCCGTTGTTTTCGTTCTGTCGGCCTTGGTTGGCCTCGCGCGGTCTCGTCCGCGGCCTACCTCCACCGAACTGATGAACTCGAATACCGGGACCTCCGCCAAAGTTGAAGACAAACTGCGGGCCTGTATCGAAAGCTGCAATGTTAGTGTATGGTTCATGCACTCAGACAGATCTACTCACCTCCGAATGGACCGCCACCAAAACCTCCACCACCACCACCAAAGAAGCGAGCAAACATCTCTTCAGGGGTCAAATCATCATCGAACATCGGGCCGCCTCTGTTCATACCGCCGCCGGCTCGTTGCGAGAAGAAGGGGTTGTTGGCCTGGGCGCTTGCGAATCGACTATCAGGATCGGTACCGAATCGATCGAACTTTTCCTTCTTTTCCTTGTCGCCCAGAATTCCAAACGCTCTGCTGACCATCTTGAAGGCCTCGTCCGCATGAGGGTGTCCATTCTTGTCAGGATGTGTCAGAAGCGATTGCCTCCGATATGCCTTTTTGATCTCCGCTTCTGTACATGTCGCCTTGACGCTCTCGAGGCTCAAAATGTCGTAAAAGGCGGTAGCTTCGCATCTCCGAATGCGGATAACTGCTGCCTCCTGGTCTGGCGTATAGGTTCGTCCCTGATTCCCCTGCTTGTGGTCGCGAGAGCGGGCCGAACCGCCTGTATCGGCTCCTGAAGTGGTTGCGCTGGGCATCTGATCGCTGGAGGTGGGGGAGAGTCTTCGGGGTGTTTTATTTGATCGTAGGTCGAGTATAAGGAGCAATAATGATGCTAGAGCTGCGCTGTTTGAGGTCGGTCGCGGCGCCAAGGGTGAAGGTGGCTTCTTCAAAGACAAAGGGTCGGAAGATGTGGTTCCGCCGAGGAGAGGACCTGAGGTCGAGCAGAGTCCAAGACTCAGCTTCTTTATGAAGTATCAACGTCGCATGAGCCACATGCAAAGTCAGCCAAAAAGAGGTTGCAACGGCGATGGAAATGGATGCCAGAAATTTGATGTTTTCCAGTCGGACAATCCCCGGTCTCTGGGGAGCCGGCTCTCACCACCATGTTGCCATCTCGACATCTCGGCATTCACGTGATATCCCCACTTGGTGTCCTGTCAAGTTGCTTACCCTGTGCCACTTACACGACATGTGAAGTCAGATATCTTTCATGTAATTGGTTCAAGATGTGAGAAGTGCCATTAGGTATCAACGGTGTGACATAAATTACATAGAAATTACATTCTTTGGGTCTGGGAGGGTTGAAAATCGCAACTTGGCATTAGGTACATCTTAGGGTTCACAGTCGAACATCCAACAGCCTTTCCGTGACGCATCCATAGCTAGAAAAATAGGTGGCAAAGTTAAGTAGTTAGAATTATTAATGTAAGTATACCCCCCTTATTTCTCAAGTGAATAAGGTTCCTATTAGAGCTTTCTACACACTATCATGTATTGTACCAGAGACTTGTGGTTTAACACAGGTAGATAGGAACCTCAGAGCAAGGGGCGCGCCAGGGAGTATGCCAGGACTTGTGTAAGACGAATGCAAACGAATACTGCTGCTCGCTCTTCACTTAAACAAAGTCACAAATACCATGGGCGATGAGAAAATATAGACAACAACCTAAAAACAAAGAAACTATGTACGTTGATACAAAGTATATACATCGAATCTGCCACCCCCAGCCGACCAGCAGCAAGCACCTCAAACAGCAATAAATTGCTTAATCTTGGGCAAGAACTTGGTGTAGCCCGTTCCGCTGGGCGCCTCCATGCTGAACATGTAGTCGTGCCACCAGGGTCCGGCGGCCCACCAGAGCCAGCCGGTCCAGACGTCCGAGTTGTCCAGGAGGTGCTGGAGCTCGCCCTGCACGGCCGTGTAGCACTGCTCGTTGGCGCCTCCCGCCGTCTCGCCGAGGATGCCCTTCTTGCCGTTGTCCTTGAGCCACTGCGTCGCCTCCTTGATGCGCTCCACGCCGATGGTGGTGCTGACACACGTCTCGGATGTGCCAGACGAGTCCTCGTCGAGGTACTGGTGCATCTCGTAGATGATCTTGTCCTGGGGATCCTTGAGGTCCTTCATGGCATCGCCGTTGCCGCTCGAGACCCAGGACCAGGCGCCGGACCAGGAGTTGCCCTCGACAAAGATGTACTGGGAGGTCGCGCCGGCGCCACGGATGGCGTCGATGGCAGCCTGGTTGAGTTCGGCCACGAGCGAGTTGTCCATGTCGTGGTACTCGTTGTTAGTGTCGAAGATGACGTGCTTGTTGTCAGCGAAGCGCTTGGCTACCTTGGACCACCAGGTGCCAAAGTCGTCTGCGCTCGTGATGATGCTGCCGGCGAAGCGGCCATAGTTGTGAGGGTCCAGAACGGCATATGCGCCCCTGTTTTTCTTAGTCCTCGATCTGGATATCAGACATGACAGAACTTACTCGCCAGTGATGTGGCTGACAACACTCTGAAGGCCCTTGAGGTAGTCCTCATCAATGGAGCCCGTGATGCCATCAGGAGTGAGTCTCTCCATGCGGAAACCCACACGGAAGGTGTTCATGCCGGTGCCAATGAGCGTCTATCACTGTTAGTACGCTGCAAACCACGACTCGGATAGAAGAAACATACATCGATAGAGCTTGTCTCGGGCCAGATGTAGTCGGTACCGAGCTTTCCAGGGAGGTTCCCCTCCCCAAACTCACCACCGGCCTCATTGGCGCCGGTGAACAGGAACTTGCCTCCAGCTCGCTTGGAGCAGGGAGCGGCGAGAGCAAGGGAAGCGCCAGCGCTTGCGAGAAGGAGATCAGTGAATCGCATTTTTTGGTCTAGTTTCTCTGTTTGTAAAGGAGTGTCGGATGATCGATCAACGAGCCATGCAGAGCCGGAAAACTAACTTGCGAGAGGAGTCGAGTATATATACGCGCATCAACAAGGCCATTTTCTCTGCTACTGACGCCACGATGCGGCGGCGGCAGCAGATTCATTGAGGCGGGATATGACAAGGGGATCGTCAACCCACAAGCCATGATGGCTCCTCAGTGCGCCCACTGCCTTGGTAGACTCGGCCGATGTGCGCAAGGTTTCATCTAGAATCCTGGAAAGGAACAAGGAAGCCAGTCCACTGCGGGAGGAGGTGGCTCTGTGCTTGTTTGTCTGAAACAGGAGCCGGGACCCCTGATATTTCAACAAACCACCATTGACGGAGGATCGGAGAAGGATCGAATGCGATTTGATATTGCGAGTCACATACTGCGTACTACGTAGCAGATACACACTGGGTCTGAATTGGATCTCTTGAGAAGCATTTCGATATACCCTACTTGGCTCATGGCGAGCGTTAGGGGTTGAAAACCACTTGGTCCTTATCATTAGTTCGCCTCAAAAAGAGCCCTTGAATACAAGCACGAAAAATCGCAAGACAAGTCGCATGACCACTTGAATATGTGGTCTCTCGCCGAAACATCAATCTTCGTCCCGTTGGTGGGCGTCGTTTCTCCGTTTAACATCATCTCGAGCCTCAGGTTGATGAACCCATGCCGAGATCCCGTTCACGAAAGGGGAGGTCACGTGGTAATCGGATCAACCCACCACCTCCGGAAAAACAACAACCCCTGCCGCGCCGAGCCGATCGCATTTCGAGGCTTTGGAGATGGGAGGCTTGAAATTTCCCAAGACGAAGGTGTGTTAGCGACAATGTACGCGACACGGGTTCTCCTCAAGCGTTCTGTGTGGAAGGGTGAGTCAATTGCTTTCTCTTGGTGTTTCTCATAACTGACAATTTCCCTTAGGCCCTCACCTTGTGCCGTAAGCCGTCCTCGATCGAGCCGAATACAGTCACCTTTCTAACGTTCGATAGCCTTCCCATTGTCTGGCCCAAGTCCACCGGCGACAAGGTCCCTCCCGTACGAACGCAGGCCCGATCTGCCACGATTCTGCCCAACTTTGTTGGACTCAAGTTCGAGGTTCACAACGGCAAGGACTACCATGAGGTGACCATTACAGAAGACATGGTCGGACACAAGCTCGGCGAGTTTTCACCGTGAGTACTATAGCCTCGAGCGATGACCTTGGCTCACAGGATTTCTAGGACACGGAAGCCCAATATTTGGGACAAGAGGTAGACTTTATGAGCAAGAGCCGGAAGCTGGGTATACCCATGTACAAACACTACATGTAACATCACTGAGCACCATGATTCAACGAACATGTCCATTCGCGCATGAAAGCAATCTATTGCGGCCAGTCAAGTGTTATGCTGGCCTGATATCTTTGATGGACCCTACACCTTCCGTAAACGCCTGAACCCAAAAACACCTTGACCGTATGCACTCGTCCCAGTTGTAATCAATACCAACGACACTCAGCGGTAGAACTCGCTTCGCTTGACATTGACGCCGTACTCCCCAACCGCCATGCCCAGGTCCTCCATCGTGAGGACCGTCCTGTTCTGGCTGCCGCCCTGACCACCGCCGCCGTAGCCCGGGCGCTGGATGCCGAGCGGCGCGCCCTTGTTCTGGTCCTTGTTTCCAGGCTGACCGGTCGGCTGGCCGGGGATGGGGAATCCGGCAGCGGCGCCGAGGGAGCCCATGGGGTTGTTCGTGTTGGACGATGCGCGGATTCGGCTGTACTGGTATGCATCGGCGGCGATGTCGGCGATGAACTTCTGAGTGGCAAGGGCGAGTAGTCGCGCCAAGCGGGGATCGGTTTGCGGGGGAGGAGGAAGGCCAGCCTTGGTCATGTAGTAGTTGGTAACTGCATCGGGGATCTATAGACAGTCAGATGAGTCGGGATGCGAAGCGCGGGAAGCATACAATGGGAGCATAGTCATCCATCTTATTCAGGAACTCTCGCAGCGACATATCCTTGCGCGACGGGAGTCGTGACTCTGGGATCGGAGGAGCGGGCGGCGCCTCATCAGCAGGGCCATTTTGCGCAGCGGGGGACTGCTCTGTCTTTTCGGGCGCGTCGCTAGCCATCGTGAAGGATTTGATGAATGCGATGTGTTTCGATGTTGGAGTTGAAGGTTCAAGGCGTAGCATGTCGCGTTAAGGGAGTTCGATATCACGTGATTGATGTCATGGGTTGCCTGAAACAGAACATTCCCAAACTGGAAGTTTTGGGGGCATGAGAGAAGCCAAATGGAACAATACAGATTACAATAGATGCAACAAATGAAGGAAACGGTTTCATTTGATTGCTTACACTATGTGGCCTACTTGGCCATTCCTCAATCTTACACATCGCCCACTTTTCCTTTCCTCCATGGACACACATCTCGAATCTAAGCAGCATGTGGAACATGAATAGACTCCGCTCTATTTTGACTAGGTACCGTTTCGTTAAATCGAAGGTCCATTCCCCAAATCTCCAAGCCAAACGGCGACGCCATTGATTACCGCCTTGTCGACCTCCCAAACCAACGCCTTCCATGCATCTCCTGAAGCCGGAGTTGTCTTGGCCAGAATAGCGGCCTTCCCTTGCCTTGCGGCTTCTTGATCGTAACAATGTCAACGTCACGCGACCGAGACGCGTTTAGAGCCTGGTGCTCTGCTCGTACAGTTTCGCGGGTACTTTGGTCGCTTAGACGGGGAGCTTGAACTTCTTGCCCTTGAGAACCTTGGTGTAGTAGATGTAGAAAAAGTCGCTGTACAGGATCGTCTGGACGATGCCGGCGATGATGGCAATGTAGTCGACCTTGTGGTTGGGCTCGCTGAAGTATCGGTAGATCCAGTTGGGGATGTAGAGAGCGCGGTAGCTGCCGAGCGCAAAGAGGTAGTGGGTGGTGATGGTCTCGGCCTCTCCGGTTCGCTGCAGCATGAAGAGCTGGGGGAGGATGGCCACTGACTCGAGCCAGATGGAGAAGGCCCAGAGGATCTCGGAGAAGGTGTAGTAATAGGGGAATGCGATGGCGAGGACGGCGGCGCCGGCGAGGAGGTACTGGACGCGGAAGGTGTCGACGTTGGGGTCGTTGGTGGGCTTGTAGGCGTTGGTCATGAGGTAGATGATGTATCCTTGCGAACCGAGGAAGAGGAGCTTAAAGACAAAGTTGTAGATGCTATCGGTCGAGAAGATGTCTGTGAGGTGTTAGAAACGTGGCGAACGAGGTATCGAGTGTCGTACCGAGATAACGAGTGACGTAGACAAACATGTAAAGAGCCTGGGACTTGAACGAGATGCCTGAGCAGCTCTGGTGGTTGTCAGCATTGTTAATCCATCAAAGTCAAGGGAGAACCGACGTTAAGCTGCACCATCTTGTGCAGCAAGATGAAGATGCTGCCGAGATGCGAAAGATCCGCTGCGTAAACCGTTAGAGCCAGTCATCGAACCTCTTTCATATCGGAACTTACCAAGGATGCGGAATACGTTCAACATGATTGCGGTGTTGTGCTTATCGCGAAGCTAGACCAAACCAGGGGTAAGAGCGCAGAGCTGCTAGAAGCGCAGCGGGCGGGCGTCGGGCGACAATATGAAGAGGCTGAACCGTACGCAAACGAGGGACCGAATGCAATTGAATCTCGTCGTGATGGTGGATGATGGTGAGAGTTGCAAGCTTGGGGGCTTGGGGGATTGACAGGGGAGCAGGATGATCATGAATCTCGAGACTCGACTCGGCCGGAAAAAGGACACGACGCGATAGCAAGCTCATTGGGCCTTGCAGCTACGTAATGCGCTGGCATGTGGTTGGTGAGCCACAGACACGAGCCACAGTGTGTCATGTATGTGGCTGGTGTCTCCGTCTTCTCCGTTCCGCTTTTGGATGCTGTTCTCTCGGGGCTCTCGCAACAAGATCACCATCATGGGAATCACGGGGTTTCTAGTCTCGTTTGGCTGAGAGAGCCTTGCTTCGTTGTTATTTGAACGTTGGGCTTCACAACGAACCACTCATCAATGACGCAATGACCTTTCTCGCTGCCTACCTTGGCAATACCTTGGAGACGTCTAAGGGAGTGACGAGACAGGATGAACCAGACCTTTGAGACTGGCCTCCCACGAGGCTTTCTCTCATTTTCTCTCCTTCCCACTCGCCCTGCCTCGGCCTCGGCTTCGAACCGCCAGCCGATTTCTCATCACACCATAGCTTTCAGCCTCAACCTGGTGCAACACCTCGCTGTCAGTCTCCTGTTCCTGGCTGAAATATTGAAAGCCACAACTGCAGACCTGACATCTCAGGATACGAGTCAACTCTCCTCGAGCTGCAGACAAAGCCTCGTTCGCCAAGAAGGGAGCAGATCATGGCCATCGTCCAGTCATGCGAGGACGCGTTGAGAGTCATTCATCCAGTTTTGAAAGTGCGAAGCCTCTTTTCGCAAAGCGCACCGAGAAACCAGTTGCCGGCATATCCGCAGAGCCTCTCCCCCGGTTATTGGAGAGCGTGTTAATAGAACACCCCCCCATGCCACGCTACGATCCCCGGCCAAGAGGCTTCCCCAGCTCCATGTTATTCGCTGGGTGCCCTGCCTCCACCTTAAGCGCTGTGCCAAGCTTTGATCGACTAGTCCCGAATACCTTGCAGAGTGCCTTGTACTTGAGTGACCTAATGGTACTTACATCCATCCCGTCTTTCACCTCATGCAGCAATTTGCGCACCATGCGGCCTACTCACAGCCTGGGCGGAATTGGGGTTGATAGCGGTCATCGGGGCTTCCTAGTCGCCACCAGGGCTGTGCTGAGGGCAGCCGAATGCTGTTCGTCCTAGAGTTCACAAGTGAGGGAGGGTTGTCGGCTGCCTTCAGCCCTCTCAACCAACTAACACCTGCCCTGGGCTTTCAAACACAGCTGGGACCGACGCTCGTTTGTACGGCGATGGGTTAAGGCCAGAAACCGGTACGACAGACACAAAATCTGTTCTTCAGTACAACACTCGTTACCCTCCTGTCGGCTCTTGCTATGCATCCACATGTCGTCTTCACCAACTTCCCCGCGGTTCGCGTTCAGGACCTCCTGGCATGACCAAATCCGTGAGACAGGGGCTGTAGATCGTCTCAAAGAGGGACGCTACGATCAGTTCCCGCTCCAGCAGACCCAGGCCTTGACAAACGACATCCTGGCCAACAACGTCCTAGGCAACGGCTTCAACATTCTTGGAAACTCCTTCTTCAGCCGTGGAGCAACACCCGGAACCCTAGACGCCGATATCTTGCTGGTCAGCAAGCTGGCTCCGTTCAAGAACGAAAATTTTGCACTCGAGGCCGGAGTCCTTGCTTGTTTCCATGCCTTTTCACACAACGGAGCCCGTGGCCAGCTACGAGAGGCACTGAGGAGGTGTGAAGTGCCTGGCCCTTTCTTTCTACACCAGTCCCGAGCCTACCTCCAGCTCCTGATCCTGGCAAGCGGTATACGGTACGACTTTGTGCCTGACGAAGTACCCGTTCTTGCCAAAGCCCTCCTCAACGTAGTCAAGGAACGCGAACCCGAAGAACCCTTACCAGCGATCATAGCACATCTTGAACATGTTGGAAAAGAGTCCATCGACGACTACCTCCCGCTATACCTGGTCGAGATGATGCTATGCAACGCCAACTACAAGGAGAAACTCCGGATCAAGTTGAACGAGTTGAGAACCTCTTGCCAGTGGAATTCTGCATACCAGCTGGTGACCGGGGCGAAGCAACTGACCGACCTCCCTGCCAAGCCTCTACTTCGCTACGCACTGCCTGACAGAAGCTGGTGGATTCCATGGGAACCCAACGTCGAGAGGATCCGTGAATGGGAGACACGGCTCTCTGAGAAAGACCGATATCGACTTGTTCTGGTCTTGGATCTGGAGGGTCCGGATACCAAGGGACAGCAGTATCGGCTTCTACGACATTCATGCTGTGGCAAGTTTAGTCTGACTGACGACCCTCTCCTTCCAAAGAACGGTCGATACATAATGGACAGCCTCATGACCATTGTCGATCGTGCCATCGCCCGAGGCTCCGAGGCTATTGGTCTCATCGTCACCATGTGCATCAAGCCGCAGCGGGTTGGTTGGCAAACTATTGAACGGATCGAGGCAGCCTTGGAGTTGAGGTCTTTAGATGGCATCCGTGCATTGAACGCTTACGAGCGAGGCTTTGAAAAGGGAGACCTGTCTGAAAAGGTTCAGGCTTGCACAGCTATGCTGACGACAATCACGATGGCACCTCAACTACGAAATGTCATTGGCACTCCTAGAGATCTTGCCAACTCGGGATGGCGTGTCTTCATGGAAGCGACGAGCTACCTGTGCGAGCAGCTATACAACCGACAAGCCAGCGAGAGATTCGCACTTGCTACAGGCGGCCTTGGCCGTGCACTTGCTTCTGCCACTTGGCTTCACGAGCTTTGGAACGACGACTTTGTCGAGGATCTACAAGGGGTGCCGATCGACCCTTACATCTCGAATGCGTTTCACATCATTCGCACTGCGTCAGAGGATGAATATGTGATTCACCGCGACGACCTTGCGTCTTGTTTGTGTCTCTATAAACGTGCCGACGCAGCCGCGATAGATCCAACATGCTCCCCTCCCCTCATCGATAGCCTTCTCCGGTCGATCCCTCTTGATCCCGACCGTGGCTTACTTCGAGACAAGCTTTGTCGAGAAGTTCGCGAGGGATTCAGCCCAGACGAGGCGATGGCGTGTGTGAATCAGAGCAAAAAGGAGCACCCCAGCTTCGTCAAGAAGATGCGCGAGCTCATTACCCCGGAAAACAACGATATGCTGTGTGTCAACATGGCAGGGTACCTAAGCCGACAGCACTCCTACTCTGCCAACGCAAAGCGCCCAGCCGAATGCTGGCGACAGCTGCTGATGCACAAGATGCGACAGAGGCCACCCGGACTGCTGGAACGAGTCGGCGACGCCCTACCGACGTCCAAGCTGTGGGTGGACTGGCAGACTCACCTGCGGTGGCTGTACCAAGACAGACACTACGATCCAGAGGGAGGACTTGGGTTCACGCCTGAAAAGTTCAACGCGGTCACGGTTCGCAAGATGGGAATTGGGAGGTCGGTGAGCATGAGCACCAACTCGACGGGAAGCAGCGGAGGGTATCCGTATTTGGGCAGGGACTTTGGTAGGGATTAACAGATTGATGATTTTAACATGTTGATGTGATTTTATGTGGCTATGAAAGTGTTGATTATGGAGTCGTTAGAGTAGCTAATAAAGGGGCTCTTGATTATGAGATGGACAATCAAATCAATAATTCATCGCTTAAATTTTCTGGCCAAGTTACACAGATATATACACAAGATGATACATTTTACTAGTAAACAATCTGGACCTAACACCACCCATTAGGTCTGCAATCAGGCTATATCCCGTTCATGTCCAGGAACGGGGTTGTAGGCGTTATAGGGGTTCGTTGAAGGGTAAGGCGGCCCGCCCATCGGCTGAACCGCAGGCCGAGAATTACCGGTCGGAGTTGGAGACAGTGCTCCAGACTCTGGGCCGTAGTTTCTAGTCGGAGGCGGGAAGAGAGGCATCGTGTTGATGGACTGAGTATCTGACTGAGGAACTTGAGTGTACGTCGACCTCGAGCTCGGTCTTGTCCTCCGCACGTTCTCTAGAGGAACATCGTCATGGATGGGCGATAGTCTTGGGTTGGACGGTTGTCTGGCGTGCCGCTGGGTGCGAGATCCGTTGAGGGTCGAGGCTGGCGAGGTACCACGGCCGCCCCCAGAGGCAGATCTCCTACCAAGGTTCCCAAAGGCATTCTCGGTAAAGTTGGTGATGGCCGAGATGTTGCGGTTCTCAATGCTGCTAAAGAACCTCCCCTCCCTCGGGTTGAGCGTGCCGAACTTGCCACGCAAGAAGCGAATGTACCGTCTCGCAAGTTCCCGCTGTTCCTCCCTCGGCGTGGCAAGCGTCTCGAACGACATCTCGAGAACCTCGTCGAGATTCCGCTCGGCCTTGTCAAGCACATCACGAAACGGAAGCGCCAGCGTTATCCCGTGTGATGTGGTGTCGTTGAGCTCGTCGAGGATGTACTTGCGGACTTCACCCTTTACAGGCCTCGTGACGGCGTGCTCCTGGACTTTACCCGACGTGATGTCCAAGGCGAGCCAGGCCATTACTGAAAAGTAGAGCACGCTGAGGAGACCCTCGGAGACGTCTTTGAAGAGGAGGGTGTCTTGCCGGGTCTTGCCGGGCATGTAGGTCTGGATGACGACGGCGAATTGGAGCGTGGAGCGGATAAGGAGAAGGATGGTGGCGCCGTAGAACACATTGTGATACTGTATCCATGTTAGAATCTTGTATGGACATAATATAAAGGACAATTGACAAACCTTTTGCCTCTCACCATCGATAGTAACAGCCCTCAAGATGATGGCATCCGTCGCAGCAGCAGCAATCATGAGACAAAACCCAAAAACCAAACCCGTGGTAGCGAGTTCAAAATGCGTCCACTTGCCCGAGACGTCGGCGATGATGTTCAGGCTGTAGAACCTCATCCAGACGACGGCGAGCGAGAAGCCCAGCAGCCACTGGAAAAAGGACACCATGAAGACGAGGAAGAGGCCGAACTTGGCAGACACCCACCACCAGTTGCGGCGCTCCGAGTTGGCCTTGATCTCCCGCCAGAGGATGGCGTACGTGCCCCAGATCAGGAGGATGGTCGAGGCGAGGTGGAAGGCTTCCCAGAAGGGGGCGAGGAGGATGTAGCCGTAGACGACGGGGCGGGTATCAAAGTGTAGCCATCTGTCGACGACGACGATAAAGTACCAGCTAACACATGTTAGACAATTGCAAGGCTCAAGAGAAAAGGTAAGACCTACAAGCAGAGAAAGGCAGTTCCGTAGAGGATGGTGTTGAACTCCTTCCACAGATCCTTGGGCCTATGCAGCAGCCAAAAGAAGGCCCAGATAAAGAAGCCGACAGCAAAGAACCATATCGTCACAAACACGGCTCCCACGACGTCTCCCTTGGGGAGGGGTTCGGGGGACAGAGTCCAGAGAGTCTTGTTCTGCATCGTTTGAGAGTGATTTGCGTCTTTGGAGAGAGGAAGAGAGAAAGCTCAGGACTTGACCTTTTTGTCAAATGCTCCTCATCATTCAATCAATCAATCCATTGAGCCGCTCCATCTCTCTCGAGTGCCTAGCATCGCACCTTGCTGCATCCGCCTCCTCTCGCTCAGCCTGCTTTTGATACAATTTCCCTACCCCCCCATGTCAATACACTCTCAAGTCACTCCAAGTACCTACATCAAGGTACAAAAAAAGCAAGCTGTGTGACTGCAGACAGACCTAGAATATTTTCGTCTCCGGAAATCTGCCTATCACAGTTGTGAGTTTCACAGCCTGATTCTCTCTCCCCGCCGATGTGACTATGGCTAATGCACCTCGCGACGCGCCCATGAGCCGAGAGGCGTTCTCAGGAGCCAATGCAAGTCTCGTGATACCAGGCCGCATATCCGTCCTCTCTTTGACAGGGTTGAAACTGCTCCCCCATGCAAGGGTGTGTGTGTGCTAGCTGCAGCCTGGGGGAAGAAGGATTGCGGGAGGGCTGAGTTTTGACGTGGGGGAAAAGAAACTAGGCTAGGGAATGCCCTTCGTTGAGCCCTTTCAGCCGCAGCAAGCCACTAGACGCGGGACGGGCAGACAGAGACTAGGGGGTTTGTCAGCGGGTGGTGTAAGGGGGGTTTCGGTATGTCTTGGTTATTGAAGCCGAGACCGGAGAGTTGTTGCAACGAACATGACGACTTGAAGTGTTGAAAGAGATGAAGAGTGATTATCAAGAGGACAGAATCATGGCCATGTAATACATCCATTAATCTACAGTTGGAAAAGAAACAACCTACGTAGCAACTACTCAGTATCCCGCCTGAACCGACACAAAATCCCCCTTGACAATGACCCTCTCAGCTCTCAAGTCATTCCGCCCATCACCCACCCTACGAATACACGGCTGAATCATGAGATCGACAGTCGAGCCGCCAGACCCCATGCCCGCCTCATCCTTGAACCTGTCGGCGTTGGCGCTCTCCCCATGCTCGCACGAGTCCAGGTAGATCTGGGCCCGCTGTGAGGCCATCTCGAGCGCCAGAGCGCCCAGGCCCTCGACAAACTCGGCGATCTCACCGCTCGCCTGGGGGTCCAGTCGGCTGCCGCTCGCCCGCTGTAGAGCAGCTACCAGTTCATTCGTCACCGTATTGACGTTGGCCTGGAAGAGCTTCAGGTAGTGGCTGTCCGAGGCTGAGCCCTGGCGCCATTTCTTGAGGAGAGCCCCGAAGAAGAGGGAGCGAAAGACATTCATGTCCTTGGTGTTGGGCAGAATAAGTCCCCGTGAACCTATAATCGCATGAGTATCAGACCAAAAAACATGTACTTTGTACAACGTACCTTTAGGATCGGTCACAGCAAAGAGCTGGTGCACATAATCCAGGGCATCAAAGCCATCGCCTCCCTGATATCCAAAGGCGCCAAACCCCAGAGGTCGTCCAAAGAAGCCACGGAGGATGATTCTCCAGCAGACGTGGCGCACAAACTTGGGCCAGTTTCGACCTCCTTGCTCAGCGTTCCTGGTCAGGAAGCTGTCAGGGTCGAGCTCAGGGTCGAACAAGTAGGTGTTTGGCCGCGGGACCCAGTAGTTGAGGTTGTTGATGCGCTGAGCAAGGTGAAGGAAGTTGCTCCTGAATTCATCATCTGGCGTGGCCACATAGTCGTCCATGTTGCTGTAGCTCGCCATGCGCTTGTGCGCCGCCGTCAGCTCGTTCTGAAGCCGGGTCGTCTCAGCCCTGAACTTGGCTCTGAACCTCTCCTCCAGGTTCTTGGCTTCGGCGTCTCGTCGAGCGATTTCGGCTTCATGCTCAGCCGTCATCTCCTCAACCACTCTCTGATGGCTCAGGGCCATGTCGGTCATGTTGCCCTCAAGCTCCTCCTGCTTCTTCTTGGACTTCTCATTGAGGGTGTTGATTTGGCGAGAATGCATTGCTTGGTACTTGGCAAGCTCATCCTTGTGCTGGCTCTCGAGCTCCACGTAGCGAGCAAGTGCTATATCGCTGCTCTGCTTGTATGCATCTCTCTCATTGGTGGTCGTTGTGAGGTTGTGGTCAAGCTGCTTGTTGAGCTTGAGAGCATTCTCAAGCTCCAAACCCTTCTTCTGAGCACTTTCCCAGTACTGATTGCATTCTGTTCGAGCCATGTTCCTCTCCCCAACCACGCGGTTTAAGCTGTTATTCGCTTTTTGTAACTCAGCCGCCGTCTGCTCGTAGTGGCCTTGGTACAGGGTCGCGTCCTGCTGGGCAGTGTTTCGCTCACCAACGGCGATCTGGTAATCCCGTTCGGCATCCTCAAGTTTCTTTTGTTTAGATTTGACAGTATCCTTGTAGCCGAGGATAAGGGTCTCCAGACTGTCGCGTTCTGCCGTAGCTGTTCGCTTGGCATTTTCAGCCTTGGTCCAGTCATCCTGTATCTGATGGACTTGACGGTTCCGAGCCTCAACCACCGAGTTGAGTCTGGCGATCTCATCCTTCAGCTTCCCGACGGAACCGCTGTAGTTCTTGATCTGTTGATCTTTGGTTTCGGCTGCTTGTCTGCGCTTTTCAAGCTCCTTGTTTGCCCACTGCAACACGGTGCCGAGTTGATCAACATAGGGGTCCTTTGGAACTTTGTGTTGCTTCTGGAACGCCTTGAGCTTCCTGGACCACTCGTCTAGGTTGGAATTTTGGGCTGCTGGCTTGTGAAGAGTTTGATGCTGTTTCTGGGCCCCTCCATTTCTGCGGAATCTGTCACGAATACCTCGGCGCTCTCCAGAATCCATGTGCTGTTCCGTAGACTGAACTGACCATTGACCGTCGTCAGCATTGTCATCATCGTCGTCATCGAGTATGTAGTTCACGGGACCCGAGTCCCTATTTGGATCCGACCTCCGATCACGTTCGTCAGGAGTGTGATCTTTGTCGATCGGAGGATCTGGACGAACGACGTCTGACCGAGCAACGTCTGATCGAACAGCATCCGATCGAATAGCATCTGGCCGAACCGCACCTGATCGAACAGCATCTGACCGAACAGTGTCTGACCGAGCAGCTTCTGACCGAACAACCTCTGGTCTCACACTCGTACCTCTCAGCGGAACAAGCTGAGGAGGAACCGTATCGGTTTGGATAGCCGGATAGGGAGGGTTCCCAGGAGGTGGACCAACAGCCCTCCTCTGCGTGGTGCTAGGAGGTTTGGACTGAAAGGCGACAGTGGCCGCTGCTCGGGCTGGATTCATTGGAGGTTGCGGAGGACCTGGTTTGTGTTGGTCAGGCGACGATGGGAGCCCGCCTCGTTCAGAGTGAGACTCTTTGCGGTGTCGAGTCGCATAGGGCGAATCTCGCCCATTGGTGTTTCCTGTTTGGCTTCGCATCGCTTCGTCTTGTTCTTGATTTGCTTCGGTTGAAGTTGTTTCTTCCGCTGGCATCTCTACCGGCTCGGTGTCTATCATTCGCTCCGAGGGAAGCTCAACCATGATCCTCGGGGGATCACTCTGAGTTGATGCGCCTCGAAGAGGACTCCTCTGAGTCGAGGTCCCTCGAGATGCTTCAGAGGATGGCTGCGTGACTGGTTGGCCGTCTATCTCGTGCTCGTTCTTCCAGATCGATCCGCTCTCCCAGCGAGGCTTGTAGGGCGACGAGGACTGCGTGCCCGTTCGCTGTGGGGATTCCACCGAAGGAGTAGCAGTTGCGCTGCTCCAATATGCAGTACTTGGCGTCGCCCGTCCCGATAGATTATCAGTCGAGGTGGAGCCAAGCTCGGCCTGCCGACGAGCGGCTTCACGCTTCTGAGTCGCGAATCGGTTGGCAATTGGAGTATCCGGCAGGTCGGGGACAGTAGCTTCCTCAGGCTGGGGCTCCCCTCTGCTGGTGAACTTGCCCTTGATCTTGCTCCAGCGCCGGCTGCTGGACTTGGTCTCGTCTCGGGACTGTTGGGGGGGCATGGTGAGAGAGGAAAGAAGAGCAATGGCTCGACATCAACCGGTTTGCCAAAGAGAGGTCGCGATGATGAACAAAAGAACTCTAGCTTCCTCTACTTGCTGCAGTCAAGACAAGACGAGACAGCCTCGGGGACGCCATGGACCGAGACGGGTAGCGGGCTGAGCCTGTCACAGCCCTGGTAGGCTTCCCATGGAGGCTGCGTCTGCGTCTAGCTGCCACCGCACAAGCAGGCAGAAGCCCCCTTGTCCGATAAGAAATGCACCCCGAGAATGTGTCGACGACATTGCCCCTCTCTCTCAGCCCCCGGCGCCTGTTTTCAACCTCATCTCATCCCGCGCGTCGGGTTGTGGTGGAGGTGGAGGTGGAGGTGGAGGTGTGACGGCACACCAGCTCAGAAATACATGTCTAGGTAGACGCCCCCCTCATTACAAAGCCTCACACCCAACGCAAGCTAGCAGCCCAGCCTGTTTATATCCTCCTGCCATTAATTAATTATCTCGGCTCCTTGTTTGAAAAGAAGTACAATCTTTCATACCATCTTTCTTACAAGGACTTGTCTTTCAGGAAAAGAGTCAACTCTCAGCCTGACGCCGCAATGGATGAGTTTGATCTTGGCCCAGACGTTCCCATCGAGGGCGGCACCACAGGCGAGGCTCCTCGCTTCATCTTTTGCTTCGACTTTGGGACGACGTTTACTGGTGAGTTTCCGCTGATTCCCCCTCTCTAATTGTGCTGTTAGTGACCCTTTAGGCGTCGCCTGGGCTCTTGTAAACGGAACAAGTCCACCAAGGCTCAGAGACATCAAAGTCGTCAGCGCCTGGGCTTCCGACTACATCCAGGATAAAGTACCCTCTCTCTACACCTACTCACCTGAGCACGGCCAGAGATGGGGATGGGACATTGAGAACAACATGTACGTCATCCGGCAGCCCAAGCTGGAGCTGCCGGAGCCAAAGACGCTCGACGCCCTCAAGAAGCTCAAGTGCGCCGTCAAGTATGACCGGATCCTGCGTGAGGCTATCGAGAATGGCACTCGACTTCCCATCCATGTGACAAAGGGTCCGTACGATGTCACCAGGGATTATCTCTTCGAGGTGGCCAAGGCGGCCCACGATTCCGTTGAGAAGAACCTCCCCCCAGGCCAACTAAAGGACTTTCCCATTGATATCGTCGTGACGCACCCAGCGGTAAGTACCAGTGAAACTTCCATTCAATTGCAATTACTAAGTGTGGTACAGGAATGGGATGAAAGGGCAAGGAACATGACCTTCAAGGCAGTCCATGCCGCGTTCAAATATGGATTCAGAGACAGCAAGCTCGGCACTTCACGCCTGACGACAGAACCTGAAGCGTGTGCGCAATACACGCTGGAAGCTGCCCAGAGCGAGGGCATCATGGACATTCGAGAGGTTTGTTTTTGCTTACGAGCCACCAAATTAGTTGCTAACGTTGTGCCAGGGAGAATGTTTCGTAGTTGTCGACGCTGGTGGTGGCACAGTTGTAAGTACACCACACTCGAGTAATCCAAGGTACATCTTCTTACCGTACTGTTTAGGATTTGGTCTCCTACTACGTCCAAAGCCTGAGTCCCTTCCAGCCCAGGAAGGTGACCCGTCCTAGTGGTAAGTCTCTGCCGTGCTCAGCATCACCAAGTACTAACAATGTGTTTCAGGCGGCAAATGCGGCGCCACCTGCATCGACAGGTATTTCCTCTTCGAATATCTCCCCGCCAAACTGGGCGCCGAGTACGACGCCCTAGCCCCAGGCGTCCTCGAAGCCCGTGATCAAGACCAGAGCGGTGGACAAGTCGTCCTGAGCACTGGTCTCCAGTCCATCCTCAAGGAATTCCAGCTCATCAAGCACGAGTTTGAGGGACGCAAGGTCCGCGGCCAGGCTGGAGACATCAAGGTGCTCAACCTGCCCCACGGCTTCGGCAACAGGAATGACGCTGCGCGGGGGATTCGTGATGGGCAGCTGCTCATCTCGAGTGCCGATCTTGAGATCATGTTCCGGCAGTCTGTTCCTGAGATTCTGCGCCTCATTGAGGGCCAGCTCTCAGCAGTCGAGAACAGGCACATGAAGGCAAAGGTAAATCGATGACCGCTATCCCAGAATCACGGCTTCTAACCCATCTTCAGGCCATCTTCCTTTCAGGCGGTTTCTCTGGAAGCAAATACCTTCGTGATTGCGTCGAACACTTTGCCAGGAGCCGTGATGTTGGCTTCTACTGGCCCGAAAAGGAGAGGTATGCTCGACCGCCGACTTTCAAGCAAACATTCACTAACTGACCTGCTTCAGTTGGTCTGCCGTCGCCCGAGGAGGTGTCGTGATGGGCCTCAGCAGCAACGGCGAATACCGTCAAGCCCCCATCTGCCATCAAAGCCCCTGCCACATCGGCGTCGTCCTCGCAGAGCCGTTCGCCAACTTTTCCCACGAGCCCGAGCAGCGCTATCTGGACACTCACGACGGAAAGGCGCGGGCCAAGAACAACATCAAGTGGCTCGTCTTGAAGGGCGACCTCATCGAGAGTGAGCTCTGCGTCAGGCAGCGCATCGTCAGGAAGCTGCCCAAGCGCATGAACCCTGCGAGCCGGCTTACAGTCGTCTTTGACACTTGGGATTACATTGGCGAGCATTCCAACGAGCCACCGACGAACCTCCACGAAACGCCAGGTAAGTTTCAATAGCCTCATCACATCTGTGACGGCACTAACAACGACCATCAGTCAGGGCTATCGAGCGCATCGGCGCAGGCAAGAGGGAAGCCAAGAAGTGGGACTTTCAGCTCCCGCAGCCAAAGCCCAACCAGTGGAAGGCGGCCGGCTCGTCAGGATGGTACCAGCTAGACATGGATCTCGAAATCACAGTCACAAGGGACCGCGCGAGCATCCAGCTCACGCCGGCTCAGAGGGCAGAGTACGGGGAGCCTGAGGAGCCGCTCCTCAACGAGTCACACGTCTTCAACCCGAGGGCTGCGGAGGATGGCTTCATGTAGCTGTAGGGCTAGCTAGATGCATGCAGTGTGCAGGGAAAGGGGACAGGGGTTCTATTGGATAGTTCAGCGTCAATGTAGCAACTTGTATCAAACCATTGTATCTCTACGTACCGTGCCTCTCCCAATCTGTGGTTGCACTTTTCAAGCCTCGTTTGCCTTGCGGCAAGGGAGGATATTGCAATAGTCTAGTCAACCCCTCAAGGGTGTCGGACTCTGCACACACAAACGAGGCAGTGTCTGCAATGTCTGCAGGTCTGGATGGACTATTGGTTCAGTTCCAGGGTTGAAAAGAGACGCCTGCAGGATGCGGGCGGCTGTGGAAATTGCCATGGCCAAGGTTCTGGGCTTCCCGAGGGGTAGTGGGTGTGTCGACGAGATATGCCTTCATGACAGCCTTGTTGGTGTGAGAGGGGGCGGCTTGTAGCACAGCCGAGTGCGGCTCTCCAGTTTGCCTAGCCCACCTACACACTCGCCAAGTAATTCTTTTATCATGAGAGAGGTTATTTCGCACTCCGTCTTCACTTGAGACTGCAATACCATCTTTGACAACCCATCTCAACTCAACTCACACTTGCCTTGTCAACCAGCATCATGAAGTCTTGGGATGGCCTCAACTACTACACAACCAACACAACCCTCTGGGTTGAGCTGATGAACCGCAGCACCGAGGAATGGGGTATTGGCTATCTTCCAGCCAAGCTCGTAGCCATCCCGGGCAAGTTCAACAGCAGCTACAACATCTCGGACGACGCCATCCTCATCCAGCACGCGGCCAAGACCAAGGCCGGCAGCCGTGACACGGAAAAGATCATCTTTGGCGTCGCGTCCGGCATCGTCATCTTCTTCATGGTGGTTTGGATCTGGTACAACCGGGACGATCTCAAGCCGCCAAAGGACGATGATGAGGCCACGGGCACGAAACCCGGTGAAGATGCCACCAGCACGCGGACGAGAACGACAGAGCTCACAGCCAACGAGAGGGACGCCCAAGAATTCGGAGCGTTTTGCCAGCAGCTCAGAGACTTTTACTACAGCGACAAAAAGTCGGAGCTCGAGGCCGCAGAGCGCGACATTGTCGAAGAGAGCGGCCCAACCGTCGACAAGCCCTGGGTCGGCGACATGGAAGAAGCATCCGCACTCCTCCGCAAGCTATACAGCCTCAAGATCACGATGCGCAACGACGGCGACTCGGAGCACGTCACCCTCGCAGAGCGCAACAGACACCTCGCCGAGAGCGACGCCATCCTCGCAGAGGTCAACAGGCTCATCGAGGTGAGGGCGGCCGCGATGCGTGACCCCAGCCAGCTGAGGGCCGAGGGCGAGGAGATGGCCGAGATAGACGAGATTGAGACGGCGGTGGGCGAGATAGAGGCCGAGAACCATGCGCCGATGCGCTGGGATGATTCGCAGCGAAGCAGGATCAGCAGGGCATCGCGATAATTGTCTTTCTTAGTCTTTGGTGTTCCATGATATCCATACTGTACCTATTTCCTGTATTATCGTCTCCAAGTTGGCAAAAATGGGATTTCATAGCATGACCAAGCCAGTAATTCATCATATTTTCCGGGTTTATCGGCTAATTCTCATCGCGCATAGTCGGCTCGCTATCTCCGTTGGTGGTTGTCATCCATCGCGAGGTGTTGCTCGTGTTTTAGTCAAGTTCCGAGTTTCCAGGCAGTGGCAGTGACGTATTACAAAGCAACACCGAACTTGGCCGAACACCATGGTAGGAATAACTTCTACCTTTAACCTGGCCCCTATGTGAATATATTTATTCAATCTCTCTTTCTCCTTATCATCTTATCTGATAAAATTCCATCTCAACAACCTACAAACCGAATCTACTCCCTCATCATCGCAATCTAACCTTACCATTGCACCAACAACCCCTCCATCGCCACCCATCACCATGGCCGACTCCCCCATGGCAGACGACGCCTCAACCTCCGAGTCTGCATGGCTCACCCTCTCCGTAAAACACCGCCAAGTCACCTACGACCTCTCCTTCCCCGAAGAAGCCACCGTCACCGACCTCTTCCACGAGATCGAGGCCAGCCTCGACATCCCCGTCGCAAATCAAAAGATCCTCGCCCCGAAATGCCCATTCCTCAAATGGCCACTCAAGAACCCCGATATGCCGCTCCTAGACCTCAAGGGAAAGCCCCTGACCCTCATGGGCGCTCCCGCGGCCGAAGTACAGCAGATACAGGACATGGCTGAGCGCGTCGCAAACCGCAACGCTGCGCGCATGGCCCAGCGCAGCAGAGCAAGACATGCGCCTGCACGCAAGACTGCCGAGGATTCGCAGTACACTTTCCTCCAAGTCCGACCTCTACAAGGGCTCCCAAACCCCGATCGCAGCCAGAAGCTGCTCCTGCGACTCAAGGAGGACCCGGGCATCCGCGCTGCGATGAAGAAGCACAAGTTTACCGTCGGACTCTTGACTGAGATGGAACCGCTGTCGCATACACAAACAACACACGAAGGGACAAGTCGAATCCTGGGCTTGAACCGCAACCAGGGCGAGGTGATTGAGCTGCGATTACGGACGGATGCCCACGATGGATATCGCGACTACAAGACCATCCGCAAGACTCTCTGCCACGAGCTGGCACATAACGTCCACAGTCCTCACGATCGCAACTTTTGGGATCTATGTCATCAAATCGAACGAGAGGTCCAGGCGGCAGATTGGAAGTCGGGAGGGCACACCATCGGAGAGACCTCGCGATACACGATATCGGGCGTGGATGAGGACGAGTTTGAGGAAGACCACGGAGGCTGGACAGGAGGAGAATTTGTCCTGGGAGGAGTTAATAATGCTACGACCAGGGGCCTGACTCGGAGGGAGATTCTTGCACAGGCGGCGCTAGAGAGGCAGCGAAAGGAGGTTGAAGCTGAACGAAAGGTGTTGGAGGCGGCTGAAAAGACACGACGGCACACACCACCTACAGATGATTCAAAGTGAAGGACCTTTCATGACTGAACTGGCGTTGATGGCAAGGGTACCAGACATATTATAGAAGCATAGGATACTCAGGTGTGCATAGCATTGGATAGCAAGCGTAACATGGCATTAGATAATTAATATTTGAGATTACGAGACCATCTTAAGAGAATGAGACCATCTTGAGAGAACGAGGCATCATGATAAACAATGTGACAGATATCAGTCGTAATATGGCATTATACAATCTGGTATACAAAACTATCCTATCACGTCTCTCAATACGGCAGAGGATCCAGATTCAAGCCCTCAACACTGAGCTTGAAAGAGTCGTTCCTCGAATAGCTTCCAGCAGCATCAAGATCCAGACGACCCCTGATACAGTCGCGGAAATCGACATCAGCATAGACCAAACCGTCAGGATCCTCCCACTGAGGTCCGGCAACCACGTCACCAAACGGAGAAACGATCGAGGAACCGCCACGCGAGAGGAACTCGGTCTTGGAGATCTGGGAACGACTCGATGTCGAGAGAGGAGCGGGAGTCTCGCCATCCTCATCGCAGCAGAGCACAATCTCATTGCCATCCTCGTCAAAGACGGACTTGCGACGGCGGCGGCGTGTGGGAGACTTTGGCAGGGCAATCTCGAAACCATCTTCAGTGAGGGTCGAATTCCTTCTTCCCCTAATAGTAGGAGGCGCGGAGCCATTGGTCTCACCCCCGGTCTTGGGAATGCACATGTTACTGCTGACAACGAAACAACGTCCCTCAACACCAACGGTGCGCATCAAACCAAGCCAAGCATCACGGTTATCGGCGGTGGGTGCGAGATACAGATTGATGTTTTGGGCGTAGAGACTCTGGCGCAGAAGAGGCATGTAGTTCTCCCAGCAGATGGCAGCGGCGAGGTTGATGCGAACGCCGCGGATGATGGTGGTGACGGCTTGGAGGGTGCTCGGGGAACCCTGGGCCCAGATAAGGCGCTCCGAACCGGTCTAGTGAGTGTAAGTGAGGATCTACGAGACCATCGTGGGACAACTTACAGGGAGGACCTTGCGACGCTTGCCCAGCATGCCCTCCTTGGGGCAGACGTAGACGACAGAGCAATACAGACTTCCACCAGCCTTCTCAATACATCCAACAACGATAAAGACACCGGTATCTCTCGCAATCCGCTCAAGCTCCTCGCGGGAGCCATCGCCACGGACCTGATCGTCATCACCACCCAGCTGCCTCTTCACCCACTTGATACCCGCGCCTCCACCGGCCGGTCCCACAGTGTCGCCGAGGTCAATGGCCTGCTCAAAGTAGCTGACAAACTCGTCGCGGCCGGCCTGGCTGCGGTTGCCGATCTCGCAGCCAAAGCTGCTCCCGCGGGGGTACCCGCCGATGAAGGCCTCGGGGAGGAGGAGGATGTCGATGTTGGAAGCAGCCGCGCGCTGGGCGATGGAGTCGATGAGGGCGATGGTGGCAGGCGTAGACTCCTGCGTGCCCGGAGAGGCAGTGCCCAGACGGATAGTAGAAGCTGTAGCCATTGTGCAATCGCTAACCTGACGTTGTAGGAGAGAGAGATGCAAGGTTGAAGAATGCTCGGTCAAGCAGACATCAGGTGAGTCAAAGCAAACCCGCAATGGCCACCTGCCCTTCTACGTAAGGTGGCAGTTGAGATAGGTACGTACGGGAGGAAATCCGACTCAGCAACGAGCGGGGCAGCCAATTGTGCCATCTTCATCAGCGGATACTTCGGCGCCATTCTCGTTCGAGCTCTTGTTGGAGAGAGACTGAGACTTGTCGTGAGGTACAGAGAGCTACCCCGCAATGGACCTTGGAGCTCCGAGCAACGGGCAAGGAGTCATGTC
This sequence comes from Fusarium protoensiforme, assembly GCA_011320165.1. Lineage (NCBI taxonomy): Eukaryota > Fungi > Ascomycota > Sordariomycetes > Hypocreales > Nectriaceae > Fusarium > Fusarium protoensiforme. Next base: position 74,297 of record JAANQP010000038.1, read on the forward strand.
TTGCTTTGGGGTATATGGCTTGCATGAAGGATCAATAATGTGCTTCTATAGTCGTTGAGTCTATTGGCTAAAATGGAACCAAATTATAGCTGTTTTCGTCAAGAATTCGAGCTCAAGAACGATATCTCGGTCGTTCACATGCCGAACTTCGGTGTAAGTGACCGAGATCCACCAAGTTCAAGGTTCAAGCCATGGACGCCGGATGGTTGTGCCGAGAAAGAGATGCAGGCGGAGAATGATTTTGGTATGGAAGAAAACACGCCATGCATATTAGATAGAGCTTCTGAAAGAACTGTGGTTTCTAACAACTCCGATATCACATTCAACATGGAAGTTGGTTGGTATAAATGCCACTATCTACCCTAGAGATCTGTGGGCTATATGATCTCTTCAATCACCTTCCTCATCACAACCCCCCCACTACAACAGGCGCTCAACGCCTGTCATCTTCCGTAGTATAGTGGTCAGTATGCAAGCTTGTCACGCTTGAGACCCGGGTTCAATTCCCGGCGGGAGAGATCCAGCCACCTGTGATACACAGGCGTTTCTTTTTGCATTTCTGAGCAACTTCTGCTGCCGTTTTCTTTTTGTTGCATTCTCATTGTCTATTGTCATGGATGCCAGCCTGTGGATGCAGTGTGCACCACAATCCTTGGGTGGGTTGAAGTGATGGTTCGGTCCTCCTTCAGTACCCCCCCATGGAGTGAATCGCCAAAAGAATAGCAACGGCTGAGAACTGGCCTCCTTGTTCAAAATCCTTAAAAAAAAATAGGCAATGGTTTTGTACTAGGTATTTGCTACTTAGGTACTTGTCTTCTTCATTCAAGGTAATTGTTGCTCAGGCAAGTAATAAATTGTAGTACACACGTGATTTGGCAAACTCGCAAATACTGATGTTGGCCAACATCAACTGAACAGTGACAGTTGCCATTCCATGAAGCTACTGATGGCATCACAATAGATTGCAATACCTTCATGAACCATGCTTGTCAATCATCTTGAAGGAAAAAACTCAAGCTTAATATACCCTTTCAATCCTTTCTTGGCATCTAAGCAAGGGGCCATGTTCCTTCTCTGGACGACTACAGCTATCTACGTTGTTGGATGAGTGAGTGATGAAGCACACAGGACGCAAACGAAGACCCAAAGACCTTTAATACCTAATCCATGCTCAAATAACTCCTTTTACAAGTATAAATTCACCGTGTTGCATCCCATATCCTTCCGACCTTTCTCAACTCTCTTGTCCCCTGTCACCATCGCCGCACTCTCCGGTCTGATTTCTGCTTTTATATATACCCCTAACGTTCTCTCCATTACGAATAGGCATATACCGCCACGCCGACATCCTCAGCAGCGGAACCCTCCTCGTCGGTGTCCTGCTATGCGATGAGGGCCTACGCCGCAGGACCTTTGCAACCAAAGATCGTCAAGGTTGGAGGGGCCGCCGCGGTTCGACTTATTCAAAAGAAAGCTCAACTTGAAGCACACAAGAAATCTTGTCCTTGTAATACCGAGTTTGCGCCAACAACTCCGGCACTAGAGAGGTATGCTCAGCTTCCCTTCCAGCCTCGTCCTCGCAAGCCTCCCTTTAGCTCTTTCTTGGGATCTTTGGACTAATCCGACTTGACATTCAGCTAGCGGTGCTTCCTTTCTAGAGTATATATACATTTATAATCGACTTCAGTCATAAACGCCCTCCACCAAGGGAAGGAGGTGACTTTCCCCTCACTTCTCGCAAGATTGAGAGTCGCACCGGACATCGAAACCATTTTCGCCGGTGTCTAGAGTGTTCTTATATATAGTCTCACATTCGTACATCAACACTCGGGGATTCTGGCTCTATCTGTACGAATAGTGGACGGAGCCTGGATCATGGATCTCGTCACTATCTTGCTGATCCGGTCGAAGTGGCAAACTAGCGGGACGACGAAATACAGGGGAAACCTTTGGAAGACAGCAAGATGCCCTGCTTTCCCGCAGCCCAGGACAGATCGTTTGGGGAGGATGGCTGGGTGTGTTCGACCTGAGTGACGACCAACACTATCAGCTATTGGTCCTTGTTTACGGTAACGGGCAGCTTGAACGGCCGGCTTGCCTAATTGGAAAACCCAAGGGCGATGGGCTGCCACAAAACTCCCCGGCCAAAGACGAATGCCCTCACTTCGCTCACAGCGATACAGACACGATTGACGAAGGAGGTCGGGTCGTGGGTGGACGCGTATAATAATCGCAGCACAAAAGAATAATCATGGACATCGTCACTGACCTCTAGCTTTATTTTCAAGAAAGGAGAACATTTCAAATCAAGAAGTATTTGTATATCCGTTGCGGTCATGCGCTGAGCCAAGCTCTACTAGATGTGTGAAGGATACTGAGGATCGAGCTCCCGCCACAGGCCGAAGGGGATATAAGAGCCATCAAAAAACAGAAATATCTGAGCTACTAGAAGAAAAACCCCTAGTTTAATTCAGTCGACGACACATGGTGAAAAAATGTTGCCAAGTTCTGAGGGCGATGGCAGCAGCCTGGGGTCGTGTGATTGAGGGAAGGGATCTGCGCCTGTATGCAAGGTGACCACCACCACATTCCGTATCATAGCGACCAACAAGTAATGAAGATTAGCAAGGCCAGATTGTTAAATGTCGTTCTAGTCAATAAAAAGTTATTGCAACGAGCGAGCAACCCGACAGAATTCAAGAGCACCTGAGTCTTCCGCTAAATCAGGCAGGCGGTGACAGTGGTCAAAATAGACGTCGCTCAGCAGCCAGTTAGTTGACATCATGGATGTTTCGACCGAGATTCCAGTGTCATTGATCACATAACACTCTCTTTACCGGATGTAATTTCTTGACCCAACAACTTGAACAAGCCTATCGTCTGTTCTAGTACCTTTGTTTACTGCACAGTTGCAGCGTCGCTTCTCCATTGATTGTCAATATGGCCATCATTGAAGGGTGGTTACCACCCACCCGGGAGCACTACGACCTCATCCTCAGAATCTGGCAAATCTCTTATCCGATCGTGAGTGATCCAGCACGTGCTCCTGCACCGCAGGTGTTCTGACAGTACTCATAGGTCGGCTCGATCCAATGGCTCACTAAATGGTATGGCATGGGCAAGACATCGGTGGCCAGCCGCCTGAACCTCCCAGGTCGCATAGGCTGGTTGACTATGGAGGCCCCAGGTTTCCTCACGTTGATGTACCTCATGAAGACCCTCCCTGAGCAGCACGGTATTGATGATCTGCCCTGGCAGAACAAGGTGCTTGCGGGTCTCTTCGTAAGTTGACCGACTCCCGCGTCCGTTGCCGTTGCCGTTAGGGGGAGCCGGAACTAGCTCTGGACCTCGGGATCGTGCAGTGGCGCCTTGTGAGGGGATAGCTAACATGAGACGCAGGTAATCCACTACTCCTACCGCGCCGTCATGTTCCCCTATCTCCAACCATCCATGTCACCACTTCACATCGCAGTGTGGCTGCTTGGGTTCAGCTTCCAGGTCATCAACGCAACCTGTCTGGGCTCCTGGCTTGCTGTCTACGGCCCGACCACTGAGGAAGCATGGGCCTCGCAGTCATCCATCCTCCAGTTCTCGGCTGGAATCCTCATCTTCTATCTTGGACTGTCGGGCAACTTCTTTCACGATGAGGAGCTCCGGGACATCCGCCGACGGGAGGCCCAACGGGCTCGGCGCGACCAGGGCAAGGTGAGCGTGGAGAAGCACTATCAGATCCCGCAGGCGGGTTTGTTTAGGTACATGCTGTACCCGCATTACCTTTGCGAGTGGGTGGAGTGGGCTGGGTTCTGGATGGCAGCGGGATGGGGGTGCGCTCCGGCGAGGGCGTTCCTCATCAACGAGATATTTGCCATGTTGCCGCGAGCGGTGAGGGGGAAGCGGTGGTACTTGGAGAGGTTTGGGGAGGACAAGGTGGGAAAGAAGTGGGCGGTGATTCCAGGGGTATGGTGAAGACGAGGACAGGGGACGGCGGATGAGAGATAGACGAAGTGTGCTGTAACTGTACGACAGGGTTAGATTCATGGTAGTCTGGTCAAAACGAGGTAGATGGCATCAAGTGTATAGACGAGTTAGAGCTGTACTCGACGATATGAATAGCAGCCGACTGCAACAGCCGAAGGTTGATGTGGCGATGATGGTGTGTCAACTATGAATCTGGGACGATACTCCGAGCATCACGACGATGCCTAGTTGTGAGTGTCATCAACTGGGGTATAATGGAGCTCCTTAGGCCAAGTCATTGCCACTAGCAAGCCACGTCTTGCCATATCAGAGCAAAATCTGGGGCCCCAGAGGAGTATTGCATGAAGCTCACCGTGAAATGTCCGAGAAAAGAGAGAAGGGCTCCCGTTGCCGACTCCAACTGCCGAACCGTTTCTTGGCACGGACCACGGCCCCTCCAGGAGCGCCCACTCCAACCCTTCAGGGCGCTCCAGAATCTGGCCGAATTACCCCAGAAATCTGGGGTACAGGGGAATCAATCTCATTAGCGAGGGAGATTTCTAATCGTTCTTGGTTTTGTGGACAGATGAGAATGCGGGATGAGGGAGAAAAAAAACCTGGGGAAAGCCTGTTTGTTGGCTGTGCGTGCCGGCCCCGGATGCCGGAGCGGACACGGAGCCGAATGTGGGCACCTCTCCTCGGAGCTGTCAAGGAGGAGAGGAGAGGAGAGGAGAGGGAAAAGGAAGTTGGAGTCGATGTACCTTCCTGGAGAACAAGAGGTACATTTTTTGCGCCTTTAATTTGCTGGAGACCGCCAGTACTCTTCGCGCGGGGAAGGAGGTTGGCTGGGTAGTTCCTGCGCTTAAGCTTAACCCACGTGGCTATCGCAGTTTGTGGCTAAACAATTTTCAGGACCTCCGGTAGGATGCCATCATCATCTGTCATCCATCCATTTCATCTCCAACACTTTCCCCGCATCCAGCGCTACCTTGGGCCAGACTCTGTGGCAAGGCCTGGCCCTCGTGCCAACTTTGCCGGGCATGAGTCTGATTTGGGCTGACTCGGTTGGCAAAGGTGCTGCTGTCAAGAAGCAGGCACGAGCCCTTTCCGTCGGACTGCGTGCAACAAGCAGCAAATATCGACTGCGACATGGCAACACATGCGTCGTCTCATTCTTGAGAACCCACACCACACACGCGTCCATATCCCCGAGTCAACCAATCCCTCCCCCCGTCACCCGGTGGAGAGCCAACGTCCCTGTCGACGCCCAGCTCAGATCGACGGCCCCGAGGGAGATGCCGTGAACCAAGAAAACGCCCGGGGGGGAAACCTTCAAGGAGGACAGGTGTGACGCCAGCCCAGCCCCAATGACATCCTCAGACGCTCCCTCATCTCTCCGCGGATGAAGCCACAAGTGGCCCGGATAGATCGAATTTGCGGGGGAGCCAGACACCCTGGTGGAGGGCTAGAGGGTCCCCACGACAAGGGGAGGGGGCCAAGCGAAGCTAACGGCGAGATTGGGAAAACTCAGACGCACCAGGGCTGGACTGGGGGTGAATCAAGTCGCAACCACATTGTTTCGTTAGTTCTGCCGTGAGGGGAACGACATCTCGACTCGAGAATCGACTGGGGTTTAATCCCAAGACGGTAGACCGAGGGCCGAAAGCTGCTATCGGGGCGCCGGCCTGTTTTTCTATATCAAGGACCCTGCCTGCTCCTCTCCCAGATCTGCAACTCGACAAACACTTGGACACTCAACCTCCACTTCTACCCCCCGAGTTTTGCTCCCAAGACTCACCGGTTCAGGTCATCCCTCTGTCGCCAGCGTCCAATTCTTTCCTCCCAGTCTCGCCGCAGACCACCACCATGACCATCTCCGACAGGGACCAGGAGAAGGGTCTCGACGACCAGTCCGAGAGGGTCGAGGACACCGCTCATGGTACCATTAGCGATGCCGCCGGACACGGTCGCGCAGCTACTGATGCGTGAGTCTGAATTCATGAGTCTCCTGGTGTTCACGGCTAACAAATTCTTCAGTTACGGCAACTCACTCGTCCAGTTCGACCCTGTCGCCGAGCGCAAACTACGATGGAAGCTGGACCTGTTTACCGTGCCAACTGTCTCGGTTCTCTACCTGTTCTGCTTCATCGACCGAGCAAATATTGGTGAGTCATTCAACTCATGCTGTGACTGCAGAGTCTGACCTGACCTCACAGGCAACGCGCGTATCGCTGGACTCACTGAGGATCTCAAGCTCGTGGGCTACGACTACAACGTGATCCTCTCCGTCTTTTACATCTCGTATATCCTCTTCGAAATTCCCGCCACCGTTACTTGCAAGTGGATGGGCCCTGGATGGTTCCTCCCTACCACATCGCTCCTTTTTGGCATTGTCAGTATCGCCACCGCTTTCGTCAAGACTCAGGCCGCAGCCTGTGGTGTACGATTCCTGCTGGGTATCTTTGAGGCCGGCATGCTTCCGGGAATCGCCTACTACCTATCCCGTTGGTATAAGCGCGCCGAGTTGACGTTCCGCCTGTCGCTCTACATGGTCATGGCTCCTCTGGCTGGTGCCTTTGGCGGTCTCCTCGCTAGTGGAATCTTGAAGCTCGATCACTTTGGCGGCCTCCACCACTGGCGCATGATCTTTGCGATCGAAGGCATCATCACCATTGGCCTCAGTCTCATCGCCTTCTTCACCCTCACTGACCGACCCGAGACGGCTTGGTGGCTGACTCAGGAGGAAAAGGAGCTTTGCATTGCGCGAGTCAAGTCGGAGCGTCTGGCTCAGACCGAAGTCGTGGATGGCATCGACCGAACCAAACTCTGGCGCGGAATTTCCAACCCAATCACGGTCCAGATCGCCTTCATCTTCCTCTTCAACAACATCACCGTCCAAGGCCTCGCCTTCTTCCTCCCGACCATTGTTGGCACCATCTACCCCGAGTACAGCACCGTCCAGAAGCAGCTCTACAGTGTGCCGCCCTACGCAGTCGGTGCCTTCTTTGCTGTTGCTTTCCCGGCTCTCAGTTGGTACCTCGACAAGCGCCAGATCTTCATCATCCTCTCGGCGCCGACCGTCATTGCTGGCTACGCAATGTTCCTTGGATCCAAGGAGGCTGAGGTTCGGTACGGCGCTTGCTTCATGATTGCGAGCACTTGCATGGTGCTGGGTACCATGACGAATGCGCATATCAGTGCCAACGTGGTGAGCGATACTGCGCGAAGCAGTGCTATTGGTCTCAACGTGAGTTCTTATGCTTCCCATTATGGTTTTGTTGAATACTAACATCATGTAGGTCATGTTTGGCAACGTCGGAGGTCTCATCGCTACTTGGTCTTACCTCGTCAAGGACGCACCTCATTATCCTACCGGCAACGGCCTTAACTTGGCCTGCGGATGCATGATCTTCCTTCTGAGCATTGGTGGCTACCTGTGGATGAAGTGGGATAACAACCGACGAGACAAGCGAAACGTGGAGCAGGAGCTGGCTGGCATGAGCCCTGAGATGATTGCGAACCTGGACTGGAAGCACCCTGGTCACCGATGGCGACTGTGAGGACAAAGCATGAGATTGATATGAGTTTTATTTGCGGCTCCTTTGAAGCCCGGTCTTTGTTATCTTGTTGGATAATGCCAGCGACTTGTCATGAAGAATGGAATGATCTCCACCCCTGATCCTTTGTCTCCCCTCTGTGCTTGATGAGATGACACAAACCAGCCTCGGTCCCTTTCCAGGCTCACAAAGGCTGATTAGATGCATGGATTACCCTCACAACTCTTTATAGAATTCATCGCACAGCTTGTCAACCTCGTCACGGGTCAACAGACGATCACCCGCCTGAGGCTCCAACTCGCGCCAGAGCTCTACCTCCTCCGGGGTCATGGTCTCGAACAGTCTGGGACCCAGCTCAATGCCAGGAAAGAGAAGTTTTTCTTCCTTGGTGAGGGGTTTGATGGGAGGAAGGTCATCTTCTGGCTTCTTGTTGGTGGCTTCGGTGGTGGTCTCAGTGGTGGTCTCGGCGGTGGTAGCGACAGGTTCGGGCTTAGGCTCAGGCTCGGACTCGGGCTCGTCCTTGTTCTTGTTCTTTCGAGGTCGGAGCGCCATGGGAGTAGTGTTTGTCCCGTTGGCCTTGCTGGGAGATGCTCCCTTGGGTTTTCGACGAGGAGTGTCGGGTCGACGGGGAGGTGGCATCAGAAGGCGATCTGCTTTAACCTGCGTCATGGTGTTTGTGTTGATGTCCACCATTATGCCTTGAGTCTAGCACACAAGTGATAATTAGCAAACATGCCTCTTTTGCTAAAAGAATGAGATACTTACAGATCTTGCTTCAAGATTGCTGCGGTTCGCTTGGACAGGGCCGACGCGGTGTATCGACACTTGGTAACTCCTTGAGGCTTGGAGGAGGAGCTTGGTTGGGATGATATGTTTTGATGGAAACAATATGAAGATGGGGAATTGAATTTGAGGATGGATTTACTACAGGAGTTAGATTCTGTCTGAGGGCGTTTGGATGCCATTGTCATCAAGGTGTGGTCGACGAATGTAAACAGTTGACGTTGAATAGAGATAATGAGCTGTATCGACAAAAAGTCCAATTGAGACTGCATCAAAAAGGCCTTTCGTGATGGTAGAATGTGGTTGTATCATTGCGTTTGCATTGATATCTCCCGTTTATCCACCAGATGCTCTAGAGGCAGGCCTTCCATCTCGAATTGGCAATGGGTTCACGTCAAGGAGGATGACCTCTAGCCTGAACATACACACAGCCTGGGCTTGCAGAGCCTCAGTTGGCGTTTGCTATAACCTGAAGAAAAACAAAGGCATCGCCAAAGTGTTGAGAGTTTCGGATGAACATCTTGAAATAGGTCGAGAGGCACCCTATACATGGACATGCATCCAGGGATCCTTGAGTTTGGAGAATGAACAGTACCATAATAACCACGAGATAATGGAGAAAGGTCGAGATGGTTGTAGAAATTGATATTCTCAAGATTTCGCTTGAAAGAGCTACGAGGCCGTCGCAGCGAGAGTGTATGAGCTAGGAAATATGGAAATCCCGTGTTTAAGATTCAGGGTTAAGGCATCTGGCACCGAAATACCACTTGCAAAAAAAAGATGTAAAAGGCTGTGAACATGAAAGCCATCATACAGATAAGACATTTAATCACTTGTAATTTGAGACTTGACACGTACGGATGAATGAATGAATAGTGGGTGTTGCTAAAAACCGCCTTTGAAAGTCAGTAATATGCCACAACAAGGGCTTTGTCTGGAAACTCGTTCGCCATTGTCAGGCAGCGAGCCACCTGATAATGCCTTGACCGGGGCTATAGAGTTATCTAAAGGACGTGAAGTTTGAGATTAAAAGAAAAAAACAATAAACGTGGCAAGCAAACGCTTCAAAGACTGCGTGCTCCAGCGTTCATATCATGGCAGTCCCACTTGACGTCGAGTGCGTGTGCCGCAAATTCGCCCTCACCAATGCCCTGGCCCCTTGTGGCGCGTTGATGGCTCAGGGACAGGATGAGGTAGAGTCCAACATAATCTCAAAAGCTCAATCGTGAGTCTGCTGGTCTTGTTGCATGCAGCCGTTACTCTTTCCCATAGAACTGCCTAAGCAAACCACTGTCTAATATCTCCAATCTCACAAAACGAGTCAAGATAAAAAAATCCACATCTCGTTGAATCGATTTGAAGCGCTCCTTCGATAAGATATCATGACGTGCAACAACATGGCCGTTGAGCAGTGACGACCCAGTGTCAACCTCACAACCTCTTCAAACACACCTCCCATTTAGAACAACGCTTCTTTTCACCCTTGTTCTATCCTCTCCCCTTCCAATCAAGAAAGGGAAAAAAAGCTCGTCTCGTTGTCAACAAACAAAGACTCTACACAAAGTAAAAGCTCCGGAATCGACAATGTTCATGGGGATCCTTTCACTCGTTTGTTCAGGCACCTCCGCAGCCATCAACGCTCCAAATGATAATATAATAAATTCGGCTTCTTCACTTCAAGCTCTGAACAATCTCTCCCTTCCTCACGCCTAATAAGTTCCAAGACTAATCCATCTTTGCATTTTCGTCTACAACACCAAAAGCAAAGCATCACCAACAGAGAGAGCTCTCCAGTATGAACAGCACAACGTCGACTCCACCCTCTACTCCCCCCTTCAACTCCCCCGCCCCCTGGCACTGGCGCTGCCAGGGCTGCAACACCTCCTACAAGCTCTCCGTGACCCGCCGCTGCCTCGTCTGCACCGAGACAACCTACACTGGGAAATCCCGCTCGTCGCCCAGGGCCCGCCGCCGTCGCATCAGGAGATACAACAGGATCCCGCTTGGCGCCTTTGACTATGAGTACTGGACCACGTACAACGACTGGCGTCGCTTCCGGAGCGCCTACGAGAAGGACCCGGACGGCTGGAAGCACCGTACAGGAAGAGAACTCAAGGGTAGTGTGGGCAGGGAGCGCCGGGGCTTGGTACGGCAGCTCGAGAGGAAGCGGAGGATCGAGATGACCGAGGAACGAAGAAGCCGATTCATAAAGGCAAAGTATTCGTGCGAAAAGGACTGCGACTACCCCAGCCAGTGCCATCAGGAGCGGTGGGCTGCGTATATGCGAATGTCCTCGGGTCTCAAGTGCCTCGGAGGCCAAGTTGTGGGAACCCTGTTGCCGCCGTCTGAAGAGGAAGACGAGCCAAAGTCCCCCCTGTGTGTCCTCCTGCCAGAGCTAGAGCTGGACATGGATGGAGACATGACCATGACGAGTCCCGAGAGCATTGATGACGACGACGAGATCATCAACGCCTATGGGGTGGGTGACAACGGCTCTTCTCTCGAGGTTCTGACTGACAAGGAATAGAAAGCTCACCAACCAAAGAGGGTGAGATTTGTTTAGCAAGGAAGCATGATACAGCAGCTACAAGGTCATCTGAGAGGGATACAGCGGGATTTCATTAATACTTGACAAACCTCAAATCATACAGCGAATTGATAATTGCAATTGCACTCCAACCTCATAACTCTTCACCGTCTCGTCTCCGTGACTCAACCAGGAACTCGTATTCTCCGTGTCTACCTAATCCAGTCCATCAGCACAACGGTCCATGCCTCATCTCATACACCACGCCGAGGCGTACGCACAGCTGCTGTACACGGCTCTCGCAGCCAAAACGGCACACGCTGGCCCGTCATGGCGTGGGCCTTTTCATCATCGGCGCCGGCTTCTCGTGTTGACGCCAAGACTCCTCGTGTGCCTTTTCAGAGGGCGAGCACCTTCCTTCGGCTATCCAAGCCGTCGTCGTGCCGGCATTCGTCCATCTTGCGGCGCCTCTTCGAATTCGAATCAAAGCATTTCTGCATTACCGTCCCATAAACGAGCATTCCACAAGACCCAAGCAAGCAAAAACCAAAACCAATCCCGGATCGATCGATCGAGCCGTCGTCTTAACCCTCGAGCGCCTTCGCCTTCTTCTTCTGCTCCACCTTGAGCAGGAGGGCGCGGTTGATGTGTGGCAGCACACCACCGTATGCAATCGTCGCGCGGATCAAGGTGTCGAGCTCTTCGTCGCCACGGATGGCAAGCTGGAGGTGGCGGGGCGTGATACGCTTGACCTTGAGGTCCTTGGCCGCATTCTGTCATGGAAACGTCAGTCTCTGCATCAGGCACCAGCGGTGACTCGGAAAACTTACGCCTGCCAGCTCCAGCACTTCAGCTGTCAGATACTCGAGGACAGCGGTAACATACACGGCAGCCTTTGCTCCCACGCGCATCTTGTTCTGGGTGTTTTGCTTGAGGAAACGCTTGACACGGCCACAAGGGAACTGGGAGACGCGCCGTTAGTAAACGCCGGGAAGGATCTCAGAGTGCGCGATGCAGACTCGCACACCGACTCGTCTTTGCTTGCGCATCCCGGTGTCCCGCATCAGCTCCGCACGCGAGCAGTATCGCTATCCGTCCCAGAACATCGGCAGCCCCTCGTTGACCCGTCGCATAGGTGCAGGCACAGCGGCAGAGTCGACCAAGGAATGCGCCGTCGTCGTGAAAAGGTTTTTCTTGCCGTGCGGAGATTGTCGACGCGTCGAAAGGCGGATCGTGAAACTCGATATGCGTGGTATGCGGGACTTGGGATGCGCGCAAATCGATCGGCGAAACAAGGTGGTCCTCCTCTATATGATATCGTGTCCAAAACTCACCTGAAGACCGGCGCGCGCAGAGTGGCTCTGCTGCTTCTTGGAGCCCTCGGCAGCACTCGTCTTGCCGCCGGAGCTCTTTCCGCCAGAAGACTTGCCCTTTCCGCCCGCCATTGTTGGAGTGGTCGCGTAAAAAAATCGGGAATAAAATGTGGGAAAAAACTGTTGATGGAAGAATGCGGATTCGAACGCGGTTTCCGATCGGTCGAGTCGTCGTGGGATGTTGTTGATGGTGGGAAACGCGGGATCGAGGGATCGTGGTGGCAGAAATTTAGCGGGTGCTGCTGATGTTGTTGCTCAGGCTCTGCTTTGCCTTGCCAGTCTGGGCGAGGGCGATCTGTCTGAGGTGAGGAGGTACCTGCCTGAGGTACCTTGCCTGTAGCTTCAAGCACCACTGTCCACTGACTGTCCCGCACCTGCCTGCCCAGCCTAGCAGGCAGCACTTGCCAAACAAGGACAAACGCTTGGCATTGGTTGCTGGGCCCGAAGTAAACCCGAGGCGGAAGCTGGGCCACCACCGAGGCTGAGAGAAAGACGACGTGTGATATCGCGACTGTCAAACGCCGTCTTGCAGTGCGTGAGAGTCGTCAAAAAGGGAAAAAGTAGAAAGAGGAGAGAGCGTAGACTTGCAAGAGACTTCTTCCAAGTTTCCAGGATGCCTGGCGGAGGAGCTGTGTTGGTACTTACTCAGGCTCACCTCTGGACAAGCGGCAGTCTGATTGCTGTACGCCCGCGACGGGTCGCCGCATATCGACGGCTGCGACTCGCCCAGGCGATCCTGCTTGCGGTCATGCTTGCCGAAGCGTGTGCTGGGATGCCTCCCGAGACAGACGTGGCAGCTGGTGGTTTTCTGACAGGAGAGAGTGCACACGGCTGCTCGCTGGTCGACATGTCGTTGTCGGCGACAGTTGAATGAAACCAAGGCGGCTCGACTTTGGAGATGGATCGTGTCCTGCTGTGGCTGATGCGTGGCTGCAGTGGCTGCCGTTAGCCGAGCATTTTCCATGCAGGGGACCTGGACGAAGGACCAATGAAGTCAAACAACTCAATGAGTTTATACTTTCAAGTTGAAAATATCAAGTTATTCGAAACAAGCACTGATTCCTCCAGTATAGGATCAAACTGGAAAAAGAAGATGACCGACCGTCTGCTTGCCCTCCGCAATCAATGGACCTCTCTCCTTTACTCCATTCTATCCCATGCCTCTGTTACCTAGATAATTTGCTGAGCCTTTCGTGCACCAATCATGCGCTTCCCGCAATTATCACTCCAAATAATGTAGTACCTAAGAACCTTAATGTTTTTCTAATTACCTACAAACTTTTGGATGCTTTTGTCCTACCATTTTTGCTGCCTGTGGCCCTCCAGTGGTGGGACCTATTCAATTCTACCAAGTCATACGGCGATTTCACAATCCCCAAATAACCACTTTCGGCTGCCGCTATATTGGTACGAGTAGCACAAGTGAAGTAGAATTGAACTGCCATCCATGGGGACAGGGAGATAATATCGAGTACCGTATGCTGAGCACAAAGAGCCCAGCTCGTCCGTTTCGGACGGATAGTCCGGACGAGTAGTCCGAGTGAATCCTCCGGGCGAATCCTCCGGGCGAATCTTTCAGACTTGATGTTTATGATTACGAGATGGATCCAATAAACGTTCCCGTCAATGGAGAGTCTTGGAGGTATAAGAAGGTGGTGGTGTCGGCGTGGTGTTGAACATCACTCACTTACACCAGCGGCCAGCATCACAACCAACAACACAACAATAATCACAGTCAAACAACCAAATCACTTTTCAAACGTCATCAGAATGTCTTCTCAGGGCCGCAAGATTGCCATCGTCGGTGGAACTGGCACGGTTGGCTCTCCCACCTTGAGCTCCCTCCTCGATAAGAACATGCACACCATCACTGCCATCTCCCGCAGCGACTCGTCTGCCACTTTCCCCGAGAATGTCACCGTCCTCAAGGGCGACTACTCGAATGAGGACTTCCTCGTCTCTGCGCTCAAGGGTCAGGATGCTCTCATCCTGCAGCTCAGCCCCAGAGCCATGAGCGTCCAGGAATCATTCATCCGCGCCGCAGCCAAAGCAGGTGTGCCATACATCCTCCCCACCGAATTCGGCACCGACATTGAAGCTCTGGGCTTGACCCGCGAGCAACCCATCATATCGGGGAAGAAGGGCGTACGGGACCTCGTAGAGCAGCTTGGAGTCGGCAGCTGGATCGCCGTGGTCAACAACCTCTGGTTCGACTGGTCCATCAAGATGAACTGCTGGGGCATCAACGTCAAGGAACGCAAAGCCGAGATCTGGAACGGCGGCAACGTAAAGGTCAACACGTCGACTCTCAAGCGTGTTGGCGCTACCGTGGCTGAGCTTCTCAGCCGGCCCGAGGAGGAGCTCTCTGCGTACAAGAATAGGCCGTTCTACATCAGCTCCTTCTTTATTTCACAGAGGGAGATGCTCGAGAGCGTCCAGAGAGTTACTGGGACTACTGATGCGGATTGGGAGATCAAGGAGAGGGATATTGATGAGTTTGCGAGCGAGTGTGACGAGAGACTCAAGAAGGGGGATATGATGGCTGCCCTCCACAAGCTGTCTTCTTTGCTGCTTCGGGAGGGGCTCGGAGGGAATTATAACCACAAGGTGGTTGATATGGAACGGTTTGGGTTCCAGCAGGAGGATCTAGATGAGGTTGTCAAGGGAGTGGTCGACTCTGCTGGGCCTGTGCTAGTGTAAGCCGGCTTTCCGTCATTTGGTATGCTAGATTCGCAACTAGAGCTTCAGAACGACATCTTCAAGATCCTCCACTCAATCATAAACATATAACTACACAATCACTATTCCAGACCTGTCAAGGTATTTCCACTAGCACAATGGAACACGGACGTTGCTTTACTTCTTGAACTTGTAAATGGCTTGCTATAAAATTCATAACACCTAATCCCAGATATATATGCCCTTACTTCCTCAACTCGCCAATCTCGCCGTCCACCTCGGTGAGGTTGAACAAGGTCATGACGGCCGAGTGATCCGAAGTCCACTCGTCCAGCGGGTGACCAGACTTGGGAGGCGTCATGACCCACGAGTCCACCACCTCGATGCCAGCGCCCATGTGGTAGATGAAGTCGAGACGCTCCATCGGCTCCTCCTTGCCCCAGTCCTTGTTCCACGGCGTCACGGGCCCGTACGTGATGCCCTCGTCACTGTCCGGGTCCGGGTGCGCCGCGCGGTACGAGTCGATCATGCCGGCCTCGGTGAGCTTGATGGACGTGGGCCAGTTGAACTTGCCCTGGCCGCAGTTCTTCTTCTTGCGCTTGTCGGTCCAGTCCAGGTGCGACGGCGCGTTGAAGTCGCCGACGAGGAAGAGGGGCTCGATGTCGGCGCTGCGGAGGTCATACTTCATGGCCTTGAGCGTGTCCTCAACCTGTGTCGGCCGGCCGCTGTCGTACTCGCGCTGCATCACCTTGTCGGCTTTCATGCCGCTGTAGCAAAAGTCGTAGGGTCCGTAGGGCTTGTAGTTGAGGTGGGCGACCCAGAAGTTGACCGACTGCCAGTCGCCGTCCAGCTCGATGCGAGCGCCGCCCGACCTGTTGATCTCGCCCGAGGTGAACCGGATGGGGTACTTGCTGAGGATGCTCTCGCTCACTTTACTGGCCCAGTAGTGCCAGCCCAGAGCCTCGGCCAGCGCCTTGGCCCGCTCGCCCGAGCTGTCCTCTTGAAGACCGACGATGTCGGCTTTGGAGTTGACGATGAACCGCAGCTGCTTGTCGTGGTAGTCCTTGTATTTGGCGCCGCCGAACCACAGGTTGTAAGTCATGACCCGGAGCTGAGGCACCTTGATCTCGGTGCGGCTTCGCACGCCAACCTTGACCTTGAGGGATGCTAGTGAGTTGCCGCGCTTGGCCCAGACGACGAATTCGGCCCCCTTGGACAACCTCCACGGCTGGCCACTGATGGTGCCGTCGGTGCTGAGCCAGAGCCAGTTTGGCAGTGATGTTCCTTCGTAGAACTTGACTCCCTTGTTGCCACCTCGAATCAGGCCCGCGACCGTGGCGGTGTACGGGTCACTCCCACGGGCATCCGGGAGGGTGATCTCATCGACGACGAACTCGAGGTTGTGCTCCTCCTTCTTGGTGATGAAGACGTCAAACGGCGGCGCCAGCCACGCGTACTTGTCCCTGGCGTGGAAGAAGGCAGTGTATCGTCCGGGCTTGAGCCCTTCGGTCTTGACGGTGACTCTCCCCTTGCGCTTGGGGGCGTATGCCCAGGAGACAGAGTTCTTGGTGTACTGCTCGCCCCAATTGGGGATGAGGCCTTGGTCCGCCTCGTAGTAAAGGCCGATCCAGTTCTTGTGGTGGGGATCCCTGGTCTCGTAGTCAAAGGTGAAGCGCGGCTCGTCCTCGGCGAGTTGTAGGACGCCTCCTTCGGGTTCCAACTTGTTGGCTCTGGCGGAGAGGGCGAGGAAGAGTACGGCGGATATCACCGCGAGTAATGGTTTTGGGAAATACATGGTTCAACAATGATCCCGCTGCCTCATGGGCAGAGCTTTCTGTCAAACGAATTGCAGAAGAGAGCGAGTTTAAAAGGCCCCAAGATCGAGAGTCCAGAACTGGGCCTTGTTGGTTTAAAGGCAGCCGGGGTCAGCTGAGGGAGAATAAGCAACACGACGAGTCCCCATGTCCTCGATTGGATTGGATCTCTTAAGATCGTAAAAAAAGTGGTTACCAAAAGGCCTGCCAAGGCGCTCCGCCGCGTCTTGACGCCGCGTCAGCCCCATTGTAGGTCGGACATGAGGCCACTCACGACGGTGCCGTCCCCTGGTGACTTGCCTGAAGCGGCCAGCCGTCAAGGTCCGTCGGGTAGGGTAAGCGAGAGGCTGTAAGAGCTGCCTCCACACTATTATCAGAGATGACATCCTATTCGTCGAGATAAGAGCTAGACGTCGATCAGAGCACAACTTGTCGCGTGCTGCTGCCTCTCCCTCGAATGCTTTTCGTATGGGAGTCTACTCTATTCGCGACCAACAGACTGTCAGCCTACATGATCCAACCCCCGTGCGCAGCAAATCGAAACACCAACTTTCAAAGATCAACACCTGCACGTCTCGTGTATGCCGGTTCTAGACTCGAGGCTCTGCCCAAGTCCGAAAACTCGCACTCCAACTCGGACTCCCGTTGGTTCTATTTGCAGGAGCCCTCATCTCATTGGTCCCCGTTGCAGGGAATCGGTTCCTTCTCATCATCTCACGGTTGCCCGACTCAAATTCGCGCAGAGTGGCTGAGTTAGCCATAGTAATGTAATATCCATAACCACCTCCAATGCCGAGTCCGTCGGGGTTGAAATTCCCCTTCCTCAAGTTGAAATCGAATCACTTCCCCCCTCATCACCACGAAACATATCGTTTAATACGAATAATGCAATACGTACCTGGCGCAGCAATTGGCGTGGCAGTAACTGAAACTTTGTCTGGTCGGTTCGGGGAATAACACTCTTGGAACATGGTCTCAAAGCCAAAGGCCGTGCCAACGAGCGGCATTCCATTGTCGCCGGTTTACTTCATACCAGTTCTGTTTGACCATCTGCCCATTGGATATTCGACGCTGAGCAATTTGACTCGTCACCACGACGAAACTTGTTGATGGTACACTTTATGCTGCAGGATCCCCCCTCAGGTGAAGAAGGCTGTGCCCGGTGAAGCCCAATCCCAGTTCCGTCACCCGATGGCTTGTTACAGAAGTCGTCAGCTCACTTACTCAACTCGGTAACCGCCGAGTACCTATGTAAGGCTGCCGCGCTTTGTCATATTGGAGAATTCCAGAGCACCTACTCCGGACGCAGTATACGATAGCTTTGCGAGAATCTCTTCGTTGTCGCAAATGACAACAACTACCTAGGCGACTACGTTGCAGAGCCGAGGTTGCACTGGTCGCAACGAGCGGTGAAGGCCTACACTGCCTTGGTCGGTCAGTCAACCACCAAGAAGGATGAAATTCAGCATAATCAGTGCAGGTAGTGTTCCATGACAACAATTCCTCCAAAACATCGGCCGCACCTATCTCCGTGCCGACCACTCATCGTGATGTGGTATTTGAGAAGCCCACTGCCCAGATACAGTAGAATGGAATCTGACTCGCCACGTGCGGTCCAAGACCTCACAAGGCCAGCCATGACGAGAATGGAATGTAGCTGGCACAGTGTTCGCCGCAAATCCCCTCCAAGACGTCATTGAGGCGTCTTCACCCCTGAACTGCTGATCTCTGAGCGTAGAATCTGGAGAGAGGTGGCCTTCCGGGCATCGTGGTTGGATCGGGGTCAGCTGGCTCCGAACGGCACCGTCGCTTGACGAGGACCGGACATCCCGTCGCCGTACACCTCAAGAGGAGCGGAGGCGAGGGTCACGGACGGGCGAACCTGCAGGATATGCAAGAGCGGGAGGGCGGCAACACGGGATGCCTGCAGAGAGGATGCCCAGCGACCTGGCACTCTGGGAATGATTTCCGCTCGGGCGTCACACGCAGATCTTGGGCGTCGGTGCCTGGCGTTCACTCTTTGCTTGAAGCGGAGCTCGGGTGGCAAAATGGTCCTGGAAGCAAGCCGTGAGGCTCAAGAGCATGGATGGGGCAATGGCTGCGGCTGACGTCGATCCCCCGCCAAGCAGGAGAGAGGCCCAGCAGGTGCTGGTGCTCCTGTTGCCTCTGGATGTGCAAGGCGATGCAGACCTACCGGTGTGATGTGATGCCACGATATCCAAGAAAGAAGCGTAACTGGGTCAACTTGATAGAGGTGGGTGTTGTGAAGGACGTCGCATGACCGTGTTGCGGTGCGGTTGACCAGGTTTCTTAAGACACGTGCTCCCGTGATGCTCAGAGTGGTGGGCAAGGACAAGACTCAGCACTCTAATTTGAGCTACAGCAATCCGCGGATAGCATCCGATTGCCGGCCCTTTCTGGAGGAATTCGAACAAAGAGTTCATCTTACAAAGTCAGGGGCGCCAGAGCCCAAGGCCCGCGTGACTCTGGAGCCGCCATCTCCGGGAGGGGGGAGGCGAGCGACCGGCGCGCCATCGCAAAAAAGAGATTGAGGCTAGGGACCGGGGGATGCTTGATGATTTCCCAAGGATTCCAGTTCTAGGGGAACGACGCCCGGGCGAGGCGAAATAGGGCGCACCGCGCTAGTGGGCTTCTCGAATTTGAACCGACGAGGGGGGAAAAGGAGATGGTGATGATGGATGAGGGGGGCCCGGCCGAGTGGTGATTGACGACCATGACGGGTGGTTCTGTCAATCACTTGTCACTGTTATTATTACTCTTTCACGATACGATGGATCTTTAGCTGTCTCATCACAGTGCGATCCACTGCCATCTGAGAAATATCGTTGGATAGCCAGACAGGATCAAGGAACAAGGACCACGGAGGCAACAATGAACAACGCCTCTCATCCAGTGACTCTACCATCTTGAATGACCCCTCTCCCAGCTATCGCCAACCCAGGTTGGCCAATCTCCAGGGACCCGGGTCCCTCCAAGGGCCACCACCGCCAGCCGGGCCTTGGCCTCGCGGTTGGGACATGGGACACGAACGGCGACCCAAAGGACCGGGGAGAGGAACCCCTCCCCTGAGATCAGGCCCCCTGAAGGACGGCCCAGGCGGGCGGGTTGGGATCACCCCGGCTTGGAGAGACTTGGTGAAGAAAGAGGGGCAGTTCAGCATCAGCAAAAGGGGGCAACCGGAGGAGGAGTAATCCATCGTCTGAGTTGTGTGTGTTGTGACGATAATCTTTTTTTGTGCTTGTTGTGGGCAATGACGTGAATACCTCTGAACTGGAGAAATGCAGATGGGCGTCGTCTCCTAGGTGACGGGGCAATAAGGATCTACCAATGTTTTCTTTTGTTTCTAGCCTACCACTACCCAATGCCAAGCTAAACCCCAGCAGCCTAGAGAGAGTTCACACTGTACTGTACAAGTCTGAGCGTATGTATGAATGATTGGCTTCCCGTCCGACGGGCCGCTTGCTGGCATTCGGGAAGGCTTGTTGATGAGCAACCAAGACAGAGACGAGACACAATTCGAAAATCTGCAGAGGACAGTCACGTCAGTCGCCCTGCATCCGCTCGGATACAACGTCGACGGGCTCAAGTACGTCCGTGCAAGGAGAAAATGAAGCGGGTTTAATTCAATAGAGATCCAGAAGAAGTCAAGTCCGAGCCGCACCCGGATCTGTGTGTCCCGTCCGTCCGTGTGTTGTGTGCGTGTGTGTGTGCATACACGTGGCTATGACATGGACAGGATGGAGGAGCTGGAACGATTTGCATTAATATGCATTTTAATTGAGGCATCTCAAATCTCCTCTGCAACTGAAAGACCCCTCTCCCCTGGGAGATACAGCATCCCCTCTCCTTGACCTGATCCTGTGTGGGAAATGGGAGTTTCGGCAAAGAAGGTCGTGTGCTGCTTGTTTGTCCATCCGGCACCGAGGCAGAGGTTCCTGTTCTCGAGAACAAAGCAAGCAGAGACATGATTCAATCTCGATATGGAATAGAGAAGCCCGAGCGCACGAACACAGCAGAAGAAAATGGGTTCATCCCACCATGCAAGTTCCATCTTTTTGTGCTAGGTAGTGCCAGTGTAAATTACACGAAAAGCCCAGTATCTGTACTAGGGAGCCCGGGAAGAAGAAGCCGGTCGCGTGGGAAAGGGGGGGCCAGAACTGCAAGATGGGAGCAGACGCAAGATTGATCGTTTAGATTTCATGGAAAAAAGGCCAAGAAATCTTTTTTTTCTTCCGGTCGGGGAATAATAATATTAATAGCATGCATTGCGGGACTGTAAATCTCGACTCTTTTCCCAATCGCTCCATTCTCCCTCCCCCTTTCTTAGCCCCCCAGCTTTGATCGGTGCTACCCAGTCATTTCAAATATGAGACGATGTGCAGGCTGCCTCTCAGCCGACCGTTGCGATCAGTCTGAGGCCCTGTTTCAGACGGACGGTCGTGAGTGCATGACAATATTATATGATCTCTGCTATGGTGTGGTATTTGGTGGTGGT
The DNA here is from genome assembly GCA_011320165.1 of Fusarium protoensiforme. Taxonomy (NCBI): domain Eukaryota; kingdom Fungi; phylum Ascomycota; class Sordariomycetes; order Hypocreales; family Nectriaceae; genus Fusarium; species Fusarium protoensiforme. The sequence continues at coordinate 95,503 of JAANQP010000038.1, forward strand.
GGTGGTGGTGGTGAGGATGCCAAAAAAAGACGGCGGTTGTTGAACATGGGTTTATACTACGTAGCAAAGCTAAGCTGATATGCGCCTCGGCAATGGGGACATGTACCGTTTGTCGAACCTTGTGCAACAAGCCGCATCCATTACGGGACTTGAAGTCGACGGTTACTGAGTCAATCGGGCTGCCTCTGGTCCTCCCGAGTCAGGCCAGACGGTAGAACAGAGTCATTCTCAGAGAGAAAAAAGGCTTGAAAATCTGGGCCCCCTCAGAAATGAGCCGTCGTGGTTTACGCAAGTCATGGAAGCGAAGAGGGAGAGCATGGGTGCCGCCGGATCTGGGAGGCAAGATGCACAGCGGCAACATATGCACAACATAATATTCATTGCGAGATGTTCCTAGACACGCATACATATACAGGATAAGAGACAGAAGCTCACGCAACCATGGTCTGTGTCCACGCCAGCATCCCATATCCGACCCACCAGGAGCTCTCCAATGTGAGAGAAGCTCGCACTGTCGGGGAGTGGATGGGCATCATCTCTAAAGAGCTCACCTCAGCTGCTGTCGTCGATGCATACCCGTCACGCGGGAAGTACCTCGCAGCCTCTACAACACAAGGCACCACAAGCAAAGCATCCAATCCCATCAGCCATGAGAGGGTTTATTGGCCAGTGGATCACAGAAAATGCAAATTGTAGCTTCTTTCTTTAGCTTGCTAGCGCAGGTTACTCACCACCCAAGAAAAAGGAGCCTTGAAGGCCAGCCTCCGCCCTCCACTCTTCTTTTTTACAAGGGGAGACCCCCCCTCCCCACAAAGGAGAAATGCGCCTAGCAACTCGATGACGGGACACAGCAGCAAGACAAGGCGAGTTGCCTACCTACCCATGGATGATTGTTGTTGACTCGCTTGTCGAATGGGGCTTTTCTGTGCATCCATCAGCCAACCGATCTCCGTGACATGCCAGAGGTTGTCAACCACGATACTCCGTACATCGGGCTCGTTCGTCCCCTGCCAGGAACAGGAACCAGCCTCTCTGCCTGTCCTGTCCTCTACCGTACTTTCAAGCTCAGGGGACGGCAAGACTCCACAGTGGGCTTTCTGGCAGACATCAGCGCTGAGGGCCCACAGTAAATTGCGCTCTCCAGGGCCATCTGCGCTGCCAGTCGTGGAATCCATACCTACACTCTTGGACAGCTCCAGGGACCACAGTGCCTGGTCCCTGCCGCGTCACACGGTGCACCCCATCTAATCCCATCCATCCCATCCCATCC
>JAANQP010000039.1:0-106441 GCA_011320165.1 Fusarium protoensiforme
GGCTTCGGCTCAGGCTTGGGCCCCGGCTTCACTTCCGGCTCGGGTTCGGGTTTGGGCGCTGGCTTGGGCTCCTGCTTGGGTGGAGGCGGCAGCGGCGGCCGTGCGACGACGGGCGGCGGCGGAGGTGGTGGAGGTGGAGGCCCGGGGATGATGGTGGTTACCCTTCGGCGGACGATGCCATAGTCGGGCTCAGGGTGCTGAAGATAGAGGCGCTTCTTCTCATAGTGCCTGGTGACTAGAAGTGCGAGATGACGTCAGTGACGGTTGGGTTGGGACCAGACGGCACGGCTACGTGCAGCGAGGGAGAGACATACCCATTTTGATGGACAGGAACGAGTCGTGAAATTAAAATAGTTTTGAGACGCAGCGGCAAAAGCCAAAGGAGGCGGTTTGCTTGCCTTGAAGAGATGGACACGGGTCGCGGTGGGGTCTGGTCTGCTGGTGATGAAGATGGTGGATGGTCGACGGGGAGAAGAAGGAGAAGGATGACGATCTTATATGTAAGAGGTTTGGGGGAGGGACAAACAACAGAGACAAAGAAGCACGCGCCATCCCATGTAAAGTGAGTTGGTGCCGTCCAAGGCCCGACCGAGGACGGCCCAATGCCTTGGTCCAAGCCCATCCCGACTTTGGAGGTTGTCACTTGAAGCTCTATCGGTGCCTGTCCTGTCCAGTCAAAAGCCGTCACCGGGCAATGACGTCGCACATGCGCATGCACGTCAGCCCCCCCCCCCCGCTCTCTAACAAACCAGATTTCCATCCCGAAGTGACCAGGGGTGCATCTGCTTGGGCACACCTTTTTCAACGCTTGTGGATCTTGAAAGGGGCCTTGTGACTGGCTTCCTTTTAGGTCACGCCTGGAGAAACGACAGCTGGACCCTGGACCCTGAAGTCGAAGGGAAGTGAGGGGGAAACTGGCGTTGAGCAGGGCTGAGCTGGCTTCGTTGGGCAGTGGTCCATGGAACAAGTGGTAGAATCTTGGCCGAAGGATGCCATGGCGCCATGAGCTTACTCCTCTTTGGGAATTTCCGAGATGCGGAATTCCAACCGTGGGACGAGAGAAAAAATTCTCATGTTGTGTTTTGCTTGGGCATTGGAGCCTTGGTTGGATCAGAGTTGCTGATGCCGGTGGGCTTTTGATGATGTGGCATGAGGCTGAAATTGCCTCATCCAAGAAATCACAATAGTCTTTTTTCCCCTGTTAACCGAGGACTCTTCTTTCTTGACGCCCAAAACCTTGATAGGATGGATGAATATGCCGGTCGTGCCGAATCACGGCCGGAGCCGGCTTCGGAAGTGTGGGGCATCACCCGGCGACGCCTCCCGTCCGACAGTCTCCAGTATTCCGGCGCCTGGCCCGAGAATCTATCAGCCAGGCCCTGCTCATGGACTCACCCCACGGAAAGGCTTGTTCACCCTGACGATCGCTGCATCCCACCGCCTCCTGAAACCGCTCCGATCGAAGCGACCAGCAGGGGGGCCTAAACCACAACCTGGTCGATTCCTTGAGGGTCGCGCGGGGGTTCGATTTGAAAGGCTATTTCTACAGGCAAGCAAGCAAATAAACAAACAAACAAAGCAATACGAGCTCATCTGCAGCTGTGGCTGGCTAGAGCATCCATCAAGTCTCGATAGTGAAACCCCCAAGAAGCTGACCAAGACAGTACGAAGTAATAGATTGCCTGATTGCCTGCTGCAGAGACCCTTGCTCGGTTAGACGGTGCGGCCGGTGAACCAGGACAAAGTAAAAAAGAAAATATTCCGTAATGAGCAGGATCAAAACTATCGTAAAAATCGTGCAGAGATAAAAGCCGGCCGCAACTCGAAAAAAGAAAGCAGCTCCGAGACAAAAGAAACTCAAACTGATGGAACCAATGACATTCATAGCTGAAGGTCTTGGGTTGGCGAGTTTGGGGCGCTAGATGCGGCTGTTGACGAGGACCCTTGGTTCTTGGCGAGGTGTCTTGATCCCAACTCGAACACGCGACAAGAGCCCGTTCGCCATGGGAGTGCAAACTATATTGCAAATGTCGTCGCGCACCGTGTTTTGGAAATCACACTTCGGATTAAGAATCCATCAGGGCCTCTAGAAACCACTCTCCGCTCGTTCTCAGCCACCAAGCGGAGGGGCGATGCTAGGCTTGAACGGCTCAAGGTTAGACGCAAGCCTCCATGATTCAGAGACGACTTGACTGGTCAGCGAGATATGCGGCTGGCTTCTCAGTTTCAGCCCCCGTTGACGATGATGAACTTGTTTCGAAACGGCCTTTGGCTGATGTTGAATGGGATATTTACGGTACATGGGGATACATGCACTGGGGATAACAACTCACTGATACTCGGCTGGCTGTGCTATCATGTGGCTAGGAGAAACTATATGATCTAGCTCCCTTGTGCGGGTATGATGATATTGCTGTGGTGGTTTATAAGCTCTTTCGTAGTGCTTGTGGTGGAAAAGCCTAAGAGGCAATACATAGTAGACAGGAGAGCGTCTCATTATGATCCATTCTGAAGAAACACGCCCTCCTTGCGGGTGGGCTAGAACTAATCATGTTCTTCGAAGATATTATTGATGGTTACAGCTGTTCCAGTGGTCGAAATCTGTTAATAACAACCGAGAGCCTTGTTCACACAATTTCGCGTTTCAACACTCAGCGTTGAAGACTGGCTGTCTGACATCATCAACCCCAAGGCAGCGAATAGACTGTGGCGGACATCTGTGAGAATCCGAATCAAGGGCATCTATCTGGTGGAAGCCCGGGTGGACGCCTATGGAAAGAAAGGGTTGTGTGGGCAGGTAGGATGCACGACTATTACGTTGCAAACTCACACCGATGTCCCTTCGCCGAAGGTCTAGCTAAAGGGATGAAGCTATTTGAGTTCAAGTCTTGCATGTAAGAATATGAGAGAAGGTAGTTCAAGTGTATATACTAGCCGAGCATGACAATTAAGCCCGTAGTGGGTTGATATGAATGGCAATTTGACTCGGGAGTCGGGCAGCAGGATTAGGACTGAGCGAGCAGGCCATTCGGAGAACTAGGTATTCGAAGAGTGAATTGACTTCCCGCTCTAAGAGATTCTATCGACATTGAAAGGGATTCAACAGGTTATGCCAAGTAACCTTGAACACTGAGAATAGTAGCCGTGTAAGTATTAGAGGTATAGGTACCTACCTACCTGACTGAATACTGATAACCTAGACTCAATATGATCACAATTGCAATGCTGAAATATGATCAGTAGTAAGGAATATGCCTGCAGGAGGATACCATAGAAATGGTTATACCGGCACTCCCATCGAAACTCAATTCGATTGCCGGCATCTCAACCTCGGAGTTGATGTATCCATTCTCACGATGTTACGGCCCGCTAGACCGTACCTGCGGGCGGACCCGCAGCAAAAGGGAAAGGGAGGGAAAATAAGGGTCGGATCGACTGCACCTCAGAGACCGAAAGGTCGCTCAATGCAGGGGCCAAAGAGCAGACGTGGACGCTAGAGGGCGACCGTGGGGAATCTAACAAGACCAATTCGACTCTTTGATGCAGCTGAGGCGATGATCCAAATCACAACCACATATCGCGACGTCGCAGTCATGTCACCACGGGCGATGGGACACGCTCATGCCGTCCCATCGACCCGGCCCGGCTGGTGCGGTGCGCTGTTGAGGCGGCCAATTCGTGGCTCACTAAATGACAAGAAGACGAAAAAAGGGGAGGCTCATCCATGGCAAACATGGAGAGCCTGGCTCGCTCGACGGCAAATGAGGAGCTCCCTGCCGGATTCGTCCTCATCACACTTGGGTATCACACCGCTTTTGCGGCGCCTCTACAGATACACAGTGGTTGTAGCATATCATTTGGGCGACCATTCCCCTGGGTGAACCGGGCGACCGTGACCTCGTCAATTGTCAATGATGCGTGCTATTTACTATATTCCCACGTGTCCCTCAGGAGATGTTGTGTTGACAGCTGGAGCCCAGCAATATTGGAGGAATTCTATCCGTCCCCAGGGCACGCGAGTCAAGAGGCTGAGAACCTGATTCTCCCAAGATTTTGCTTAACTTTCTATCTTTTCCCCGGAGCTAGAAGAGAGTAGGCCCTCTCAAACATTCGAATATGATCCGTGTTTGAGAGTTTAAGATGGTGTCTCACACTCGGTCAAGGATATCACAAAGGCACCAATGACATGGACCCAGCCTCTTTTCTCAAGCCTCACTTGGACACATTCTGCCGTGCATGGACGCGATAATTGGACGACACGGGGACAAGATTTCAACCTGAGTCGCGTGAGACATTTCTCGTGACGAGAAGCTCTGTCTCTTGCTTGCTGCAGGGAATAGGTGAAAAAGGCGAGTGTGCCCAGGCCCAGGGCGCCACTACGAGAAGCAAGGCAAGACAAAGCAAATGCGATGCATGCGACATCCGAGTCGGGTAGGTTCCTCTTGTCTGCAAATGAGGCTTGAACCGATTACCCGAGTGTGACGATTTGGAGGTGGCTTGCAGTTGATTCAGATGTGCCGTCGTGTTTCTTGGCCTGGATACGCGCCCAATGGACGCCTCATTGCACATGCTCGATCCAGACTGCACGTCTACATAATGTACATGTGCAGAAATTGCTAATAATAACCTCGACAATCCGACTCTATTGAAGCGCCCTGTGTTTCTCTGTCAAGGTTCAAGAATAGAGCCGAGAGCTGAGCTGTTGCTACTGCTGCAGCAGGTCACGTCAGTGCTCAACCCGGCGGCTAACCTGAGTGGCCTCACGGGAGAAAGAGCCCGGGACGGAGGCTCTTTTGATGGGATAGGATGAGATGGAGATGGGACGGGATGGATGGGTGCATCTCCGGGATCCGGGCCACCTCGAGATGGACCACAGATGGTACCTGCAGCAAGTGGACATCCATTGTCCTTCAACCGACTGAGGGTAGGACACGTGCGGCCTTCTGGCAGCTGCATCCTGTCTCTTTGAGGGTTTTGACCAGAGACATGGATGCCGCTGTCCGTGATTGATCGATTGATTGACTTGATTGATTCATGACTCTGTGAGACGTGGAGCTCTCCTCTTCAATATCCATGGACATTGACCCCTCTACAGTAGCAGTGCTAACGCAACCTGTATGTAGTCCAGTGGGCCTCGTCTGCCGTGCATTCTCAGGCCATTCCATTCCATCCATCCCGCCCCATCCAATCCATTCACTTCGTCTCCATATCCCGCCCAGAATAGCAGCAGCACCATCCTCGTCGGGCTTTCTCTTGCTGTTCCCTCCCCTGCGGCGTCTTCTGTTTCTCTACCGAGAGTCGCCCGACGACCCTTGACGATCATAACAGTACCTCACGACCCTTGAGGACCACCCGGCGTGTTTGACTGCGCTGCATCCGGCAAGGAGCTTCGCTTCCTGGGGGTCAGGCGTCATAGCGGACTTGGAGACTCTGATTGGGGGGAACATTTGTCGTCGAGACGTCAAGGGGACCATGCCCATCCCAGGGGAGTCCACTTTAAATTAAGGCCACCCGCAGTTTGATATTTGGGCCAAACGACTGTACGGATACTCTCCAGACAAATCGTTGAGAAATGCTGGGAAAACGTGCCAGCGCTAACAGAGGGTCATCGAAATCTCCCGTCATGAGCTAGGTATTATTCCGCAGTCATGGGAATGAGCCCTCGGAGCAACTCGCGTGGCTGACGTGAGGATCCTCGAGATGCATCTTTGACACCCTCACTACACTCTCGTAGAGGCATTGCTCGCTGACCCCCTTCAAAACACGGAACGAAACACGTTTTGAGCATTTCCTTCTCGCCAGCAGAAAACCCCTTGACCAAGAAAAGAGCTTTGGGCCGAGCGTGGATTCAGCCTTTGGCACTAGAACGAGCATTGCCCTTTTGCAACGGGAGACTCTCGCAACGTCCCGTCATCCGGCCGCAGTCTGCGTTCCAGTCATGTTGCAGTTTCCGTTCCAGCCTCCCGCCCCAGGTTCTAGATCTTTGTGGCTTTCCCAAGCCCCCCCTTGGAGTGTAAAGTAAGCACACGGTTTCTGTCTGAAACGACGGGAGCCATTCGCCTGGCGTGGTCTAATCTTGGGAACATGTCTAATCTTGGGGGTTTGCGAGAGAGAGTAAAAAAGCCATCGGGATAAAGCAACAGCCATCTTTTTCGATGGTGGAATCGAACAACTTATCAAATTGTTCCCCGCAGCAGCCGCCCGCCTTGCGTCAACACACCAAGCCCAGGAACCCGAGTCAGCCAAGTCCAAGCCCAGCGCCAGGCACAGCACAGGTTCACAGCTCGTGATCCACAGTTCCGCAGCTGGGGTGGCGCTCACATCAAAAATCCATCCAGTCGACGATTTTCCTTCCTCCAGAGAAGGCGCCTCATCTTGTTAGTGGCAGTTAGCGGAAACCTGACCTCGGCGCCGGGTGTGACCCTCCCATCCTCGTGCCCTTTCTTGGGACCATCGGCCGTCGGGTTACCCCTTATTCATTGTTCCTGTCAATGCCGTCAAAGTATCCTTCCTGCATCAGGACATGATGCTCTACCTATTCCGACTAGGCGCCCGGGGGGTTACTCCTCTTTCTGTCTGTGCGATGAAGGGGGGTCATTCTCTGGCGCCAGCTCGCGAAGAAGGGGTCCCTCTTCTCTTCCTCCCCCCCTTGACCCTTGTCCTACCTGCCCGTTGCTCGTAGAGCTGGTTGAGCCAAGTGGACGAACGACTCCGTCGTCTCAACCATCCTGCGTGCTCAGCCGATCTCTGCTGGGGTCGAATGTTTGCTTGCCCTGAATCATCACAGTCTTGCTGTAGAAAACGGTGAGATGATGACCTGTTCCATGTCCCCGGGATGATACGTAGAGATAATACCAATCAATCAAGGCTAAAAAAAAGTCAATGAATGATTCAAGCATTCAGCTACCGTTTTGGCGGCCGTTTCTGCTGCCCGTTTTTTGCCCCCTTTCCGGATTGGGCACCGCACTTTTTGGTGCAGTCGAGGCAGGTGCAATAGGCAAACCACCAAATCAGCAAATCTCCCCTAAGTCGTCCGTCCGTCTCTCCAGAGACGACAATCCCTACCTCCCTTTTACCTCCAACATCCCTTCAGCGCGGGCTCCTCTCTCCCTCTCTCTTTGCTCTCGACAATCGAGTATTACCGTCAGACTTTCCAAGGTTCCCTTTCCATGCCCTTGTCCGCCCTGCGTCCGCTGCCGCCGCCGTTCGCTACAGTGCCCGTTGCCGCCCGTTACGCCTGAGGTCACCTCCCCCCGTCCCCGTACCCGTCTCCAGTCGCCGGGCGAAATCCACCTTTTTTTTCCTTCCTTCGCGACCTTCCTTGCGACAAGCCTTCCATCCCAGTCGAGTCGTCTTCGCCTGCTTCAACCCCCAGTCAGCAGACGATACCAAACTCCACACCCACCGAAACCCGCCCGTCAACCACGCAGCCAGCGGCCTCTGTCTGCTATTGATACTCCCGTCTCTGCTATTACTACTACTACACTACTACAGTGCAGACTGCGCCTGCGCCTGCGTTGTGCTCCGTTGTATCGCGGTTACAGTTGCATGTAACCTTGCTCGGGACTATTCCCACCGCGCGCCAGCCGGCATCTTCGAAACCTCACCGTCCCGGCCTGTAACCCATTGGCTGATGCATGCCTCCCGGTGCATGACAAAGACGTAGCGCACCATGTCGCGGCTTGCGCTCCAGAGTGCTCAAGCCTCTGCTTCTGCCTCTGGTCCTGCTTCCGACTCTGTCGATGCTGCTACCACAACACCAGTCGAGACCACCACCCCAGCTTTCGGCTTCGATCACCACCACCACCACCACCACAACCTCAACCGCGCCGCCTCCCCCGACGTCCCCGTCGACGATAGTCCAACCGTCGGTCGCATCATACACTCCAACCCGGCCGTCCCGTTCCTCGGCTCGTTATCCTCGTCGGGTCCTAGGTGAGTGAGCATGTTCGTCCCAAGTCCGCTCTCGGTCCCCTCTCCACACACCCCCCCGGCCGTCGCTGACCCCGGACCTCCTCCTGGCCCCCTTCGCCGTTGCCTCTCACAATCTCTCCTCTCCGCCACACATCTTTGCTCTCCGTCATCTTTCACCATCAATTACCTCCCCTACCTCGTCCTTCCTTACCCCGGGTTGAATGTTGTGCGAGGCGAACACTGTACTTTGTGCGCACTCAACCTGTCTTTCCACATCTGGCCCGGGTCCATCTTGCGCTCTGTCGTGCAACATTTCACTGTGCTAGATCCTCTGTCGCCTTTCTGACACGCCTGGATATCTAGATCCCCTCGACCGGCCATCTCCAGCCCGCTTGCAACCTCGCTCAACTTTCCATTCGGGCCCACGAGTCCCAGTCCGAGATCCATCAGTTTCCCTCTTCGACAGACTCCAACGCCGAATTCTCTAGCCGAGCAGGCGGCTACCAAGAAGACGGCTATTGTACGACAGACCTCGTTCTACAGCGACTCATCCGACGAAGGATCACCAGAACCCCGGAGCCCTAGGTTCGTCTCAAAGGCAGTGGTGCAGTGTACCACAACCCTCCGGCTTTGGGCGCCGCAGACTAACACCATCCTATAGACTGGGCTATCCAGGTAGTCCGAATGAGTTACGAACCGTCTCTGACCCCGTGACTTTGAAGCCTTCCCAAGGCTCAATCTCGAATCCCCGGCCGGCCATGGCTGGTCCGGTAGCTGCGACTCAGGCCGAGTCCTCCAAATCCACGCCTCGAAACTCGTCCATCGACTCAGCGATTTCCGCCATCTCAATAAAGTCGGGTCCCAATGGCAACCAGGACGGTCAGCATGGCGCCTCTGACATTGCTCACCTCATCAAGACGGCGGGAAGCCCCGAGGCCCTCATCCAGTACCTGCTAAAGGAGAAGCATTCTCAGTCGCAACAAAATGGCCAGTTGTGGCGCTTGGTCGATAAGCAGCGGGCCATGATCCTCGGTCTCAACAAGGATCTCGAAAGAGCCTTGAAAGACAAGGAAAAGTACAGGAAGAAGCTGAAGGAGGTCATGTCTATTCCGGCTGTTTCCCAGACCCCTCGAGGGACTGGAAAGGCTGCTGCTCAACCTCCCAGGCCCTCTGCCCCCCGAGTCGATATCGAACGAACAAAGGAGCAGGCAGTTATCCCAGATTCGCCCACCCTCGAATCCGACAGTCCAAAGAACTCCCCTATCGATATGACCATGGCACCATATCCGATTACACCACCGGCCGACCAGCCCAGCGCTCCTCATTCAGCAGTTGGTGAACTGTTGAACCCTGCACACTCGATGCCAAAGCCTCAGGATCACGCTCTAGACAAGTTCGACCACGAGGCTGAGGAGAGAGCCGCCGACCAGGCCCGGAAGGAAAAGAGCGAGGAGCCCCTCAAGGACATTGCCTTCAATATTTCCATTCCTCCATCGCGAAGCCTACCTAGCGACCCGCCGAAGATGCCGCCGCCAAAGCCTCCGACCGGACACCTCCCAACCGTTGCTGTTCTCGAGGCGACGCCCAGGACTGATGAAGGATTCTCGCAGTTCCCCGCGCCCCCGCCGAGAAAACCACCGCCTGCGCCCCTTCAGTTGAATCAGGATAAGAGAGCAAAGTTGAGCCCTTCGCCCGAGGAGGAAGAGACAGACTCCGACTACGATGATATCTTGGAAGTTGACGAGATTGTCGACAATCGACGTGGCCGACGAAGAACGCGGGAGGAGGACGACCGGGAGCGAGAAATCATTGCTCTCAAGGAAGCGGCAGCGCGCAGTGCATCCAAGAAGAGCAAGTCTAGCCAACCTGGATCCCCCAGGGACGTGCCTCAAGCATCTCAGTCAGAGTCTGAAACAGCCTCATTGGCACAGATGCTTAACGCGCCCAAGGCAAGGGAGATCCCTGCGCCTTTGCTGAGCCCTGGCTTGCCTGCCAGCCCTCGCCCTTTCAACGTGAGCTCGCCACCTTTGTCCCCGAGGACCGCGCCCTTCCAAGCTGCGCCTTTGTCACCACGACCCCCTCGCCAGCCTATCCCACTGCCTCCAAACACTCCCTTGGCAACCCCGGGAGCAACACCAGCCAGGACACCAGCGACCGCAGCGGTTACCGAGGACCCCTTATCGCCGAAAAAGCAGCCCACGCAGGAAGATAGTATCGGCTACGCGGATAAGCCATCGACGAGAATGTCAAGTCCGACCGACCGAACAGAAGTCTACAAGGGCCTGGTAACGGAGGAATATTCTGATCTTCTCCTTCCACCCAACGCTCTCCCTTCTGTCGAGGTTAAGGTGGCATCATCACGCATGAAGCCATCTAGAGCGAGTATGCTCTCGCTCACGCAGCTCGAGGAGGACCCCGTTTTCACTCTCGCCGTCATTTCACGCGCCGACAACGGCGAGGTCTGGCGGGTCGAGAAGGACTCGGCGTCACTGACGAAACTGGATCAGCGATTGAAGCAATTCTCGTCATACAAAGCAAGGATGCCGGAACGTTCATTGTTCAGTGGACATGCGCCAGCCAAGCTTGATGCTCGTAGAGCGATTTTGGAGCAATTCATGGATGACCTGCTCAACACTCCATTCGACACGAACACTGCCGTTGAAGTGTGCAAGTATCTGTCGACGAATGTGCTCCCGCCCAATTCTGATGATGCAGCATCTATCGGCGACTCAGGATCTGAGGTCAGTGGTTCCAAGACTGGGGCTGATGGACGACCTCGGCGTAGCGGTTACTTGACCAAGAAGGGCAAGAATTTTGGTGGTTGGAAGGCAAGATTCTTTGTTCTCGATGGGCCGCATCTGAAGTACTACGAGGTACCTGGTGGCGCTCACCTAGGAACCATCAAGCTTCAGGGTGCGCAGATTGGCAAGCAGTCCCAGAGCAACGACAATCAGTCCCCGGCTCGCGGAGCCACTGGCGAGGATCTCGACAACCAGTTCCGTCACGCATTCCTGATCCTGGAGCCTAAGAAGAAGGACTCGAGTAGCCACGTCAAGCATGTGTTGTGCGCCGAGAGCGACAGGGAGCGAGATCGCTGGGTAGAGTCGCTTCTGCAGTGGATCGATTACCGCGACCCAGACGACTCTGAACCGCCGCCTTCAAGAAGCGGCCCAGCTCACGACCGACAGACATCGTTGGGTGAACGTGCAGGCGGAAACAAGGTCCGAAAGGGGCCGCAAAAGTCTCATCACCACCCTTCCGACTCGGATACCCTGATCGGTGTTCGATACGGTGACACTCAGGCTGGGGATGCTCCTCAGCTTGCGGCTCCCGCGACCCCTGCGCGACCCAAGACTTCTGGCGGTTTGCCTGACCACCACCACCACCATGGTTTTGATAGCCTGTCTTCGCAGACTGGCAAGCTCATCTCGGGTCCCAAGGACCCACAGCCTATCTCTGATGCTGGTGCTTGGGGCAATAAGATAGGTCTGTCGCTCCCGACCAATGATGAGAAGAAGCAAAGGAAGCGAAGCTTCTTTGGGTTCGGTCCAAAGACACGCTCCTCTTCTGAAGGACAGGACTCGCTGTTCGGCGGCAGTGAGGGCGGCTCCAACGCGACGCCGCCGCATAACGCGTACCAAGGCCCCGTTCGCCAAGCTTTTGGAGCTCCCTTGGCAGAGGCTGTTAGATACAGCTCACCCACGGATGTTAACGTGCCTCTCCCAGCTGTCGTCTATCGATGTATCCAGTACCTGGACTCGAAGGACGCGGTGCTTGAGGAAGGAATTTTCCGACTGAGCGGATCCAACGTGGTTATCAAACAGCTTCGGGAGAGGTTCAACACCGAGGGGGATATCAACTTGGTGACTGACCAACAGTACTACGACATCCACGCCGTTGCTTCTCTGCTCAAACTGTACCTGCGAGAGTTGCCGACGACAATCTTGACAAGGGAACTTCACATGGAATTCCTGTCGACGATTGAGATTGCGGACCACACCCAAAAGATTGCAGCGATGAACGAGCTGGTTCAGCGGCTTCCCCAAGCCAATGCAACCTTGCTCAAGTATCTGATTGGCTTCCTGATCAAGATTATTAACAACGCGGACATGAATAAGATGACTGTGCGCAATGTCGGTATCGTCTTTTCACCCACGCTCAACATTCCGGCACCCGTGTTTGCCATGTTCCTGCAGAACTATGAGGGCATCTTTGGTATTGACCCTGAGGTCTATGAGCTTCCATCGCCCATCTCTGAGCCCGACCTGCACGCTGGCCGCTTCCCTGATGCACCACCACGATTCGAGCTTCCTGCTCGTCCGTCTACATCAGGAGGTGCGTCTTCCCATGGGCAAATGCGCAAGGATTCGATCCAGAACCTGAAGCGATCCACCCCTACGCCTCCTCTGCTGATGAACAATCCTGCAGTGCGGGCGTCTCCTCCATCGAGCGCCTCCAGACCAGGCTTCGACCCTTCAAACCCCTCCGACTCACGACCCCTTTACGATGGCGGATATCGACCGCCTTCTGGGCACGATGGCCGCGGCGGATATGACCGGCGTATCTACCAGGCCTCACACGAGGATCTGGGCAGTGCCTCGGCAGCGTATGACCAGAGCTTTGTTCCGAACAGACGGCGCGAGAGCGCCATCTTCATGGGCGGCATCGTGGGACCGCACCACCAGGGATCAAAGAGCCGTCTCCGAGAGGAAACGCGATTCTAAACTGTACATGTGACTGGTGTTTTCTGTGTTTTGCTATCTGCAACATACCCACTCGTTTCGACACGCGATGATACCAATTTACGACGATTCTATACCATTAATATTTTTTCTCATTCTTTTTGCAACCTGGAGCGGAATCAACGGTGCCTTGAAGAGGCGTTATTGTTACATACAATTCGGAGTGCTATTTGCCTTGTTTGTCATGTCCTGGGTGGGAGACTCTTGGTTGCTTTGGCTAGTTCACGAAGAGGCTGCCTCGGAAGAGATGGAGAGATTAGGGAGATAGCACGTGTATAATCAGCATGCTCAACCCTGGAGCGGAGTTTCAAGAGTTTCAGGATGCCGGGGAGGCTGGCTGGTCTGTCTGTCTGTTGTTGACGAGGACAGTTGAACGATTTCGACTTAGCATGGCGTTTTGGATACCTCGTTTGCAAGCCACGTCAAGTTGGCCTTGGGGTGGATGGGAGTTATTCATTCACTTTGGGGACGATTGATGGCACTTTATGCGAGCAATTGGATTTGTTTTTGAATACTCGGCAGACTATAGTAATGAGAAATGCCTCGATATACATTTATCTATGACTGCCCTTGGTGATGCATCATATTAAAGTTGTCTTGGCATAACATGGGGAGCGGAGGATGGGAGGCGATTCTCCGACGGCTGCTTAGTCAGGTACCCCTTTCAAGGCAGGACCAGGGCAGGACCATGGCATGTTCCTACCGGAAACGTCGGAGGACGGGGCCAAAGATTGCCGTGCTCTCCATCGCAAGCGTCATGAACGGCTAAAATCGAGACTTGACCGGCCGACATTATCCACGAAACCCCGATGGAATTGGATCCTCGACTCGGAGCAAGCAGCGGCGAACGAGCCTCTTTATTGATAAACAGCAGCAATAGCAACAGAAACGCCGCCGACGGAATCGCTAGGGCGTCGCCGTCCCGTCATGAGCCTCCCCTCAGTGGCGTCGCCCTGATGTCGCCAGCTCACGACGCGCGCCATGACGCCGTCGACAACAACGGCGACGGCGACGGCGCCGACACGCCCGACGCGCCGACCGGTCTGACACCACAACAGCAGCAGCATCACGACACCGATCCCGATGGAGGGGACGCCAAGCGGCCAAGAGCATGCGAGGCATGTCGTGGGCTCAAGGTGCGCTGCGAACCGGATCCCAACGACGAGGGGCCCTGCAAGCGATGTCGCAAGGCTGGAAGGAGCTGTGTTGTCACCATGCCCACGCGCAAGCGCCAGAAGAAGACGGATAGCAGGGTCGCCGAGCTGGAGAAGAAGATTGATGCCCTGACGGCGAGTCTGCAGGCGAGGGCTGCGCCGCCTGGAGGCCACGGACACGGCGTTGGGGGCTCGCCGACGGTACCACACAGGCCCGATCCTGCTGCCGCTGCAACCCCGGCATCTTCCTACAATATCGCCTGGAGGAACCCCAACCAGTCCCCCGCCTGGGGGCTGCCTACACCATCACAGAGCGCCATGTCTGTACCGCCAACAACGGAGCAGGGTGGGAGGCCGGACCGACCATCCCCTAGCCAGCCGATGGGGGCATCCAATACGGCCACAGCTGGGCAGAAGAGGAAGTTTGAGGGCCGCCAAGGCCCAGACGAGCAGCAGCAGCAACAGCGCGCAGAGGAGACGCCGGCAGAGGCACTGGCATCGTACTTGACGAGGGCAAAGGGGGGCGATATTGTTGAGCGTGGTATCATCAGCATGGAGAAGGCGACCGAGATGTTTGCGCGGTACAACGACCACATGATATTCCATCTCCCCGCCATCATCTTCCCGCCGGGCTTCACGGTGGCCGAGCTCCGCAGGACCAAGCCGACGTTGTTTCTAGCCGTCATGGCTGCGGCGACGGCTGAGTCGCCAGTCCTCCAGAAGACACTGCAGAAGGAGCTGATGCTTGTCTTTGCTGAAAAGGTGATGCTCGCGGGCGAGAAGAGTCTCGAGATGGTGCAGGCGCTCAACGTGGCCGTCATATGGTACTGGCCCCCTGAGCACTTCGAGGAGCTCAAGTTCTACCAGTTGGTGCACATGGCTGCCGTCATGGCCATTGACATCGGCCTCGGCCAGAAGATCAAGCAGCGCCGTGGCAAGGTGATACCCGATAGCTGGCGCACCGGTCCCCTTATTGGGCCGACTCGGAGATGGTCTCCGCCAGATCCAACGACTATGGAGAGTCGCCGGACATGGTTGACGTGCTACTTCTTGGCGGCCAACACGTCCATGGCCTTGCATCGGCCAAACCTGATCCGATGGAACCCCTTCATGGCCGAGAGCGTCAAGATCCTCCAGTCTTCACCAGATGCTGCGCCAACCGATGCCTACTTCTGCCATCTCGTCTGGACCCATCGTCTGTCCGAGGAGGTTGGTGTTCAGTTTGGTCTCGACGATCCTACGGCCAACGTCAGTATCACCGATCCAAAGACCCAGTATACCCTCAAGGGGCTCGAGCAGGACCTAAAAGACTACCATGCGTCCATCCCTCCAGACCTCCTACAGTGTAAGCTAAGCAAGCCCTATTTCGGCCCTTGGAACATGCATTGACAGACTCTAGCAACCCTTCAGATGAGCTTCAGTGTCTTGAGCCTCTACATGCACGAGATGGCCCTGCACTCAACTGCCGTTGAGCCCCTGCGGCCCCCCTTCTCAGCCGACTCCCTCCGCGACGGCCTCGTCAACAACGAGAAGCTAACGGCTGCTCATATCAGCGCAATCTCGACATGCCTCGGCTCTATCGACAGCCTCCTCAGTGCCTTTCTCGCCATGGACGTCTTTAGTGTGCGCTGCCTCCCTGTCTTCAACTTTGTCCGTGTCGCCTACGCCGTCGTCATGCTGATCAAGCTCTACTTCTCGGCCTCGGCGCCGGGATCGGACCTTGGCCGCATCTTCAACAAGAACGACATGCAGGTTGGCCGGCACCTTGACGCCCTGCTCGACAAGTTCCGCGCCGCCGCGGCTGATGACCGGTGCCGCCCCGCCGCAAAGTTCCTCGTCGTCCTGGTCATGCTGCGCAGCTGGTTCTACAAGCAGTCCAAGGCCGAGGCTAAGGAGTTGTCGGGCTCCATTCCTCCTGCGCAGACACCCACTCCAATTAATAACTCGTCATCGCAGCCTTCAGAGCATCCTTCGACCGCAAACACCCCCTTGCAGCTCCTCTCCGAAGTCGCTACGGGCGCCGGGGCCGGGGCCGTTCCCCGGAACCGCGATCCCTCCGGCGGCAGACCCTCGGTACTCGGCTGGGGCACGGCCATGCCGCAGCCCCCGCAGCCATTCTTCCACGACAGCACCCAGTCGGCCGATACGGCCGGCTCTTCAGGTTCCTCCCTCCCGCCGCCGGGCCCAGCCACCATGTCCTCCCAGCTGGAGCCGCCTCTCTCGGCAGATCTCGCTGCGGCTATGGCCCCCGTCATGCCCACCCTGCTGCCCACCACGTCGGGCGTCGGCAACGGCTTCAACGCCGCAGACATGCAGGACTTTAGCCTCGCGCCCGGCTGGGACCTTGAGGGCATGGGTATGGGTATGGGCTCGCAGGGCATGTGGGAAGACGGCATGCGCATCTTCCTCGACGAGCCATGGTTCAACGACGTGTTCCAGGGCCTCCCTGGGTCCGGCAACATCTTTAGCTTCTAGCCCGGCCTTTTCAATGCTGGTGTAGCGAAACGTCTTAACGCCTCTACCGCCCGGATTAAACCATGTAGACTTTGTGCTTCTCCCTTCTGTAACCTTTTAATCCTTCACAACGCCCCCCATCTTATGGAACGTTCCCGAGTCGTCTCATGCACGCTGCAGCCAGTTCACCTGCACGCTTCGGAGTATCCGTCTTAGCGCTCGCTGCGGCATGCGGGCTTGCACGTGGAGAGAGCGGTGTGTGGTTTTTTTTCTTCTCTTGTTTTCTTTTTCTCTCGGTTGGGTTGATGGATGGATGACTTGGCTCGGGAGATGATAGCGAGCATATCTTTTTTGACAACACTTTCACATGCTTTTTTGGAGTGCCGGAGTCTGAGATGGAGTCGGTTTGGGGTTGCCAATGGTGTTCTAGTTACCCCCTCTCGGGCAGACAGGTCTGTACAGTATTTGGTCTTGATTCTCCATTCCATCCGTCGTGTACATGATATCAAGTTGGGCTCTGAATAGGTAATCATTATCATTACCTTGTTGGCCAAGGAATCACTCTTTATGACTGCATTGCATCACCGTCATCACCGTCTTACACAAATTGCAAATGGCATCAAAGACCAGTTCCCATTCATTCTAGTGTGGTCTAGACCTTGCCCTCCGCGCTCAACGCCTCGGCTATTGCTATCCTCCTCCCGCCTTGATGCCCCCTTCAAAATAGTTACCAGGCCATTATCATGGACAGCCATCGCCCCGACTCCGCTGCATTCCTTGGCTCGACGTCTTGAAGTGGCAAATGCCCTTCTTCACGATTTCCTCCCAGACACCGTTTCCTCCCATTGCCGGTTGGTAGTTGATAGTCCTACACGTGCTTGACGTACCTGTACTCAAACACGAAATCATAAACGCCAGCAATCACCAAGTCCAAAAAACTCCCCATGCTCGCTAGTTGTCGTAGTGTATTTGTCGTCAGTGTGGCCCTTCCACCAGTTCCATCAGAGTATGCTCTGCCAAATCATTCCGTCTTCTTCATTTCCTGTACGCCATCCGTAGATTCCGTGTAGGTTGCATATTTTGAGCTCGAGTTTTCCAGCGTTTTCCGAGGGACGCCACGTCCCAAGAAGCCATCTTGCTTGCGGAACACATAAAAAGCACAGAGACACTAGCCATGTGTTGAGCGAGAGGGATCTCCTTGGAGGGAAAAATTGGCTGAATGTGCAAAGACCGAACCAAGAAAGACATTGCGCAGTACGGTCCGACGTGGTGAAAAACAAAAAAGCAAGTCCAAGACGACTATTATAGGCGTCGGACGGTGGTGGCCAAGTGGGCGGGTCGTCGTCATTGTATCATCATCATCATTGTGGTCGCGAGACTCTGGAACCTGTGTGTAGCCACTCAGTCCATGTAAAAGTCTCCCTTTAGGATCCTCTCCTGGAAGGCATCCGGCTTGGGCCGCTCAGGCTGCTTTGGCTGCTGCTTGACGGAAGCAGCTTGGACCGGGGGCTGGGGCATCTCGGAGACGGACTTTGCCCGATCGTGGATCGAGTTGCCGCGGGGTGGAGAGGTGGACGCGAGCGAGAAGGAAGGACGAGCACCAGTGACGGAGCTCTCGGCGCGAGACCTAAGCTGCTCGGACCAGTTGAAACCTTGCTGGTCTGGGCGCGAATAACTGTCAGATGGGGCTCTTGGATACTTGGTGTTGCTTGCCTGTGGGAGAGAAGAGGCGATGCTTGGACGGCGTGCCGACGACAGGGCAGCCGAGATGCTCGACCCCTGTGCAGGTGAAGCCGCAAGCGACGCCCTTCGTCCACCATGGGCCGTTCGCCCATTCTGAGAGGAGGGAGGAGAGGATGGGCTATTACCATTTCCGGGACTGCCGTTGGGGCGAATGTTGCGCATGTTGGAAGTGCCGAAGCTCATTCGTCGGACGAAAGGCGTAGTGGGCGCGGTCTTAGCGGACCCAAAGAACGCATCGTCGTCTTCAATGGCGTTCTCGTCAATCGAGTCGGAATTGTTCGAGTTGGTCGACATGCTGCCCCGTCGGACGAAGGAGGAAGTGTTGGTGGGCGAGGTGCCCGAGAGGCCAAGGGTGGTGACTGAGAGGCGTCGGCGGCCAGTGTCGACAGGGCCAGAGGCCTGGCTGGGAAAGCCGCTGCCATTGGGGACCGAGTTCCCTCGTTGGAAGAGATTGGTCAGGGCGGCCTGAGTGATTGATCCTCGTCTGTTGCGTGTGTACATTTCGCCGTTGTTGGTGGTGGTTTGAGCTGTGTCGGTAGACATGATGGGCAAAAATTCAAGACTACCGTCGTCGGTAGTTATAGTCGTGGATACGGTGTAGTATGGGGAGACGCCTACGGCAGTGGCGCGAGAGTGGTTCGAGAATGGTATCAACAGCGTAACACGTGAATGTCAATTGTGTGACGGTGATGGGAAATATGTGGGCTGATGGACGCTGCTTGTGCAATGGAAACACTGGTGAAAATAATAATGTATGAGGATGAGAAGCGAGTAGATGGGCTAGAAGAGAAGAGAAGAGGGAAGAAGGGGAGAGTTTAAGAGAGAGTGCGAGGTGGTGATGGGGGGCACCGAGGGGTTGATAAAGACAAAGAGGATGGATGGGAATGGGATGGGACGAGGACACAAAATGTGAACGACGCTGATCAACTCTAAAACAGGGGAGCAGCCAGGCTGTTCAATGATGAGAGATCGCCGTTACCAATTCTGGTCAAGCCCAACTTTCAAGAGGGGGAATCAAAGCCAAGTGGGCGGCGATTTCGAATAGCAGCGACACCGGCGGGCGGTGCAGAGACGGATCAGAGTCAGCGTCACAGTCAGAGTCAGTCCAAGCTCCCCGATATCGAGGGGTCGATGGGAGTCGAGAGCTAGAGGGGACAGACAAGACCCATCAGACCAGGGGTGTTTGGTTAGCCCCGGCGAACGCTCGAACTTGGTCGCTGCGACTTGGTCGTCAGTGGACGTGTCGGCTGGCGCTGAGATGCGCTTGCATTACACGACGGTAGGTACGTATCGACTAGCCTCTGAGATGGGGTCTAAGACGGTGGGCGACGTGGGCGAGACTGCGGGCGGGAGATGGGGCAAGATTGCGAACAAGACGGGGGGAAGACGGGGGGAATGGCAAATGGCCTGGGGGGTCGGAGTGACGTCGTTCGTGCTGGGTGGAACCTCGCGCCGCGATCGGGCAAGGGTTGGTCGACCTGGCAGTCCCCTGTAGGCGTCTGCTGCATCTGCGTCTGCGTCTGCTTCTGCGAGGAGGGTTGCCTTCAGGGTTCAGGGCTACTGTTGGACGAGGCCCTCCAGTCCAGTAGCATGGGAATGGCAATCGCTTTTGGGTGTTGGCTCTGTCTTGTCTCGCTTCTGTTTTTTTTTTGAGGCTGACTCTTGGCCTGTCTGGGGTGCAAGTTGGTGGAGTGCCGCTCAGCTGGAAGCTGGCTGGCTTTTGGGGTTTGTCAATTCGACTCGAGTTTCCGGCTCCGAGTCTCCGTGGCTGTGATGGACTATGGTAGGCAGCCTTTCCATGTGCTTTTACTGGTCCCGTTTTGCTGGTACTTGGTGTGAATCCCTGATCCTGACCCTGGCCCTGACCCGGGCGGCAAATCTGACGTCGATGGTGTTTTGGGGTGGTGACCCAAGATGTGCGTTTGTTTGGTATCCGAAGATGCAGGCGCAAGAGGCGTTTCGAAATGCAGAGCAATGGCCTGACTATTCTCTATCCTTTGTCAAGGGAGAGTGAAATCTGTTGAGCAGAGTGACGTGAGTGAATGAGAAATGAAGTAAAAGGCCGACAAGGAGGCGAGACAGAGAAGCAGGTACCAAGGGTATCGAATGATTTCTGGAGTTGCCCGTGCAGGTGGCCGTTGAGACAATGACAAATGTGCACATGTACTTCAGCTTCCACGAGGAAGGACCGATGGTCCCGGGAGGCACGCACGCACTCCAGTACCTACCTACCTACAGGCACTCCTCGTATCATCCAAAAAGGCAACGAAGGGGAAGTGGAAGGAGCAGCCAAGGGACCATGAGGTATGCGGCTGACGACTAAACTCCATTCCCATCCGCCAATGCATCACCACGCCTCAACTCTATAGTAAAATCTTTTGTTCCTGTCCGCGATTGACGGGAGACGATTTTAACCACTTCTAGCCAAGTCATCACTCAACAAAGTACCTTGTAGTCGCGTACAGTAAGGTATCCCTGGACAAAGCAAGTCCAAATGAGGGGACGGACGCCTAACAACACGGTATCAATCAATCGCCTTCCCCGGGCGCCTTACCAAAGACTCCGAGTTAAGTTGTCTGGTACCACCTTCCTGGTTACAGTTGTCTCCCACCTCTCAGGTCTCCTTCCCTTTCTGTATCGCACCTGCCCGCGCTGCCACTGCTGCCTCCTCTCTGAGTTTCTGCATGGTACCTGTCATAATCACGTGGAATTCGGCGTCATCTCCTTTCTGTCCATTTCCATCTTCACGCCTTAGTTGTCCTCATGATAACCTTGAGATAACCTCAAAGCTCAGCAGCAGCAGCAGAGTGCGTATTGTGGCGCTCTGGATCCAGCGACAAGGCACAGGACCAATGCCTCGTATGCAAAGTGCATCTGACGATTCGAATTGCCGCCCGTCTTAGCATCTTGCATCTTCGCCTGCATTCTTGGTCCCTACACACTCTGCACTTCTGCATCCATCGCCTACCCGACCACAAACCACAAACAGATGGACCACGCTCATGGCGGCTCAGGGCAGTGTGGAACCCCCCTGTTCCTCCCCGGAGCCCACGGCTCCACGCAAGCACGCACGCACGCTATCGCTAGCGTAATGAAGCCCGGCTGCGAAGGACGGGGGTGCTAGAGGGTCCGCCCCGAGAGAAGCCAATCCCAGAGCGGACAAGACGCCTCGTAGGGTCCTCGCAGCGCCTCACAGTGTCCACAGCGGGCAACGCCTCCAGGGCACCGACGTCACCCACGCGCGCTGGAGATGACGGTTTGCTTTTTTTGCGGGGTAGTAATCAAGTGAGTGCTGTAGATGAAGCGCTGAGACAACCTTGCATGCAGTTTTGCCCCAGGCCAAGGGTCATCTGGCTTGCTGACCTGCTGGGAGTTGGGTTGCTTCGCCTTCTAGGTACAGAAAGAAGTCGACAACAAAGCAAGCAGGCAATGGAAGAGGGGAAAAGGGGGGCTCGCTGGAGGCCTTCATCCCAAGAGTTGGTTGCTTTTGCTCGCGTACGCACAACGGCACGCTACTACAGCACCTACGTCGACACGCAGCCACTCACCCAGTGTTGATCGCTGTACAGTACAAGCAACGCAGCCCACAGTCATGGAAGGATGAGGGCCTTGGAGGACCATGATGGGGATGGGTGACGCCTCCACAAGCTCTCGTTCGGTCAGCGCCTTTCGCGTCAGATGAGGCCATGTGCAGGACGCCATCAACAACACTGGTGGGAGGGGGAGTTGGTGGGTGGTGATGATGATAGCCGGACGTAACTCAGAGGTAAAGGAGCAAGCACACAACTCAACCATCTCGGCTTCATCATGGAGCGGCGGAGGTGCGTGCTCCTTTGCTATTCTTGGGCAGTCGTCAAGACGCTCCGGCACCTGCGCTCCTCCTCGAGTTACCCAACCAACTCAGGCCAAACTATCCGCACCACCACGCCATTCCTTTGGACATGACTCTTGTCAAACATCTGCCACACGGCCTTACTGGCTTGTTAGCGTGCGGCATCTGAGATCAAGTGATGCCACAGTGGTAACCTCCTGCGAAGATGCGATGCGATCAGCATCCATCCATGTCCATGGTTGGGGTGGGAGCATGAGCATGGATCCTTCGGCATTCATCAGCATTGCGGTCCGCCATGGGGTTCGTCACCATCACAATGTTGATTGATTAGGACCTCAGCCACGGTTGACGAGCCGAGAAACACCACATTCCATTCCTGGATCCGCCAATGGCTCTCTCTGGTGGTCTTTTACCCCTTCTGCATGTTCAATTCCTCATTCTTTATTCTATTGCCCTTCTCTTTCTGATTTACCCTTTTCGCTTTGACCTGTCGCAGGGCTAGTGCCAACTCTACCTACCTACCTAGTCAATCCCCTTCCCTGCAACGAACTGTTGGACTGGGCTGCGTATCCCAGGGAGCCATGGTGGCCACGTTCTTCTTCACCTCATGTGGAACGCACGGTCATGCCATGCTCGATGGCTTCACGATCCGCCAGAAGCCACGCTCGTCTCTAACGCAACGCTTCAGTTCTCCGCTAAGGCAAGAAGGTCGCTCTCCGTACGAGAGGACAGGCCTGTTGCTGGGCTCTCCCTCGTCTCTAGACACCCTGGGCCAATCATCAACCGTACTATTACCCCGCGTCTATGCACCAGCTCCCGAGACCGGCTCACGGCACCCCGGCCGATGCGTTGGCGCCTCTGCTCTGCTCTGCTCGCTTCCTGCTTGGCCTTGGCCTTGACCTTGGGCGAGATTCCTCACACCCACACGCTCTGACACCCTTTTCTCTGCATTTGGAGTGCTAGATTTAGCTGCTGGTGCACTCCATTCTACGACGTTTTCGGTGTTGGAGAGTGCTCATCACTCAAGGCCGTTCCAAGGCGCGCTCCAAAAGTGCCTGTGCATGGATGGCTCTTATCTCCGCTTCCACTCAATGGAGAGTATCTCCTATTGACAACGGAACATGCAGACACCATGGCCTCTGGCTCTGTCTGCAGCGTTATCAATCAACGGCACTTGAGGTCTTCAAAATCTTACACATATTGTTTGGAGCCTTGAAGCCTTGGTCATCAGAACATGAACACTTCTACTGTTTAGCTACCTGTTTCATCTAGTTGGTTCTCCATCACTGATTCCTTGTTCCACCCTGGCCCTCGCAGCTCTCTCCTTTCCCTCCGGTCTTGGCCAACCCCCCACCAGAGATTCGCGAGTTCGGTGGGCGGCGTGGCCCGCCTATCAGCTGTTGCAAGATTCTGATGGTGCCAGTTAGGGTGACACACTCGGATTGGAGACGCTCTCCACCGTGCCGCAGCATGCAGCTCACAGCCGAGAACAAGGGAGATGGGCGGACGAGACGGACAAAACGGATACTGTACTGTAGCTGAATGGGGCGTTCCTGGTGGTTGTGTGGGGGTGCAGCCAGGTGTTGAAGCTGCAACACCACAGCTTGCTTCCTTGCGACAAGCCTGCCCGCCCTTTCCTGGGGCCAAGACGGTCTGGACCTGGTGAGCTCTGCCGATCTGACAAGAACTGCCCAATGGATAGGGAGACTTGTGCAGATTGCCGTGGAAACTAGCTGTGAGTATCTGCATCCTCGAGGTTGTGGAATTCCCAGTGCTACATTGCCCTTTCGGGAGCTGAAGGTTGGGAATATCTGGCCTCCCCCAACGCCGACTTGCTTGCCTGTTCTCTCCTCCTCTTTCTCAACCTTTTCCTTTCTCCCCTCTCCTCCTCTCCCCATCGCCCTCCTTGTTCATCACAACTTAGACTCTTCCAGTCTTGATCACCATTCCTCCCTTTCATACCTACCATCGATTTGCTTCCATCCATCAAGAGACATGGCTCACTCACCGCCATTCTTGCAAGCTCTTGTTCTCTCCTGTTATTCGCCCTCGCAGATCCACGCTGCATAGCTACTCCAGCGGAAACCTCATGTCGCCCTGTCGATGCGCCGCGCGTAGCCTCTAGGCTTTCCGTCGGGGACTCGGCCCGCGCCGCCTGAAGACATCTCTCTCACTCCTCCTCGGGGTTGTGAATCTCCTGCCCCCTTCCACCGCCGCAACGTGAATATTCCAATTTCGAGCTCGCCGACCGTCTTTGTTGGGGCCGCTCATCCTACCCCTTGTCGCTATGTATGTTCAGCTGTGCGATCGATTTACCGTGAAGAAACATGTTTCCATGGGCATACCATGTAAGTAGCTCTGCCATCCCACTCATGTGGCTAGATATCCCGGATCCCCCTCTCGCATGTGAAGTACCCTTGGATTTATAAAGCGCCGATCGCGGTCGAGACACTTCACTCCACCAAGACGTTTTGATCGACCTCCCATCACAGCTCGATCGTGCAGGATCGTGTTGCGCGCTTGGCTGCGCTAGGGTTATCCGCCATATGTGAGACATTGGTCAGGATGGTATGACCTTTGGGAGAAGCTGCGGTGGTGACAGCGCTCACGGTCAGTAGGACGTACCGAACCAAGTTCCGGAAGATGGACAAGGATGAGGAACAAGGGGTTGGTGGAAATACCCAAAGGGGGCCTTGCCTGTGAGGTGGAGAACCAAGGTCACGATGTCGAAAGTTGAAGGAGATGCTCATTGTTCTTACTGGGATGCAGGAGGCATGATATTAAAGGGATAGTTGTTCCGGAATAGCTTCAGCCAACTGCTGAATCGATGAGTTATCCACGCCTGCAATCCTCTTCGTATTGAACCCTTGTAAAACATCTGCTCTCTCACCACATCATATCATGAATCATTCAGTGGGTATCCCGGAGTGTGCAAACATGGTCGTCAACTTGCGACCTATCGTAGCAACCAACAGGCTCATAGACAAGAACCACCCTATCCAAGGAGTTGATGCGGCCCCTCATTAGTCGTACACCGACCTATCCAGCTTGGGGCCTTCTTTTCCCACATAGTCCGCACACTCCGCAGTCACTAGCGTTATGATACTGCGTGTCCTTGCACGAGTCGCTCAAACATGCCCACGAGCCCGGTGTAGACGAATGGTCAAGTACGTTGGCACACATGGCACATGTGAGTGCCAGACCGAGGTTGGCGTACGAACACATGGAGCATGTTGTTGTCTCGGCTGGGCTGTTACGCGCAAGAGAGCTACCGCTCACCCGGGCTGTTGATGTTGTAGGTAGGCCACGTTGACTCTTGACCGCCGTTGAGCTTTTGCTAGAGGCATCTTGATCATCTGCCGTGGGCCTCACTGGTTCTTTGACTCCCGCAGGCTCGTGATCGGGCTCCTTCTTGACCCCGATGACCGGTGTCTTGGTTGAAGAACTGCCCTTTCGGACGCCAGAGCTTTGCGCCTTTATCGTCCTCAGAGCTTGAGGCTCGGGATGTTCCTGCTTGATCCCCCTGATCATGTTCTGAAGCTCCTTGGATTCGTCCCTCGCTTCGGGGTCATTTGCGTCCTCATCCTCGCAGACCTTGACCATGCCTCTTCCTTGTCCATCAACGAGCCTCTTGCCGTCGACATCAACCGCGTCCTTGGAGTCGGCCCCTGCCTCGTCTTCATACTCGCTGTCAGAGCCGGACTCAGTCTCGTCCTCGTCCTTGGTGGGCTCCGGCTCCGTCTTTTGCTGCTCGAAGCGGGCCAGTGCAGCCGCTGCCCGGAGCTCCCGCCCTCTCATGCTGCCGGCCACTCGAGGCTTGGCCTGAATCTTTCTTCCGCTCTCGAGCTTGACCTTGGTCTCGTCGTCCGCCCCTAGTGTGACGCCATTCTTGCCAAACTTTTTGAGAATCCTCCTCTCTTTCTTCTCTTGATAAGATAGCTGCGGCTTCGCTTTTCTCTTCCTCCTCGATCTGTATGTACCTCCACATAGGTGCTCTGGCAGAACGTCATCAGCGAGCACCGTATTCTTCTCCCAGGCGCCAGTAGCCAGGTTGGCACCCCTTCCCCAAACACCATCTCCAGTGTAATCCTTGGTCCATAGATCGTGCATCTCGGCAGCGTACGAGTTGCGAACAGCCCAAAATGCTCGCGAGTGGTTCATCTGCTTGCAATGGGCCA
Source organism: Fusarium protoensiforme (assembly GCA_011320165.1). NCBI lineage: Eukaryota > Fungi > Ascomycota > Sordariomycetes > Hypocreales > Nectriaceae > Fusarium > Fusarium protoensiforme. The sequence goes on from JAANQP010000039.1 coordinate 26,018, forward strand.
GCTCATGCATCATAACCATCTGGACATAGTTGAACGGCAGCCATCGTCCGGTACTGGGAGACTTGAGGACGAGCTGAACAACCTCGCCGGCGTTAAAGTTCCGCCCGACGAATTCACGATTGGGCTCGTATTCCTCCAGGGAGGTCACGTAGAGGTGGTGTTCTCGCATGATGGGGCCTTGTGGCAAGTGTTAGGGGCAAGTCGAAGATGTGGGTAAAAGAGTATCTTACGGCATTGCGCTGCTATTCTTTCGAGGAAATCTCGTGCTATCTTCTTGTCTGGGCCTTCCAAGGGCTTGATGAAGACGATGTTGGGATTAGGCTGCGACTTCTTCTCGTTCAGCCGCTGCCATCCAGCAACCATTGCAGCGAGGCGGTCGTCGCGACTAAGTTTTGAGCCGATAAAGGTTGGTATCCGATCGATTGAAGGGATTCACGTTGGTTCAACAACAGAAGAAGACTTGAGTGAATGACGCAGGGTTACAAGGGGTTCCCGAGCGGAGTCCGCGCTGGGGACGCGTAAAGTGGGAGATCTGATTGCGCGAGGTCATGTGACCACAACAAATATCTAACGACCCAGGTGAAGAAGCACTTCAACTTTTTGTCTCCTGAGCAGTTTAGATACCTAGGTGGTTCAAGGTAGATAATTCTATCAAATCTAGAAAGTCTATTGACGTAAACCATAATCTATTGCACATCCCATCTCTAGGGCTCCTGCAACACCAAAGCCAAATGCTCGCTCATATCCATGCTATCTGCTTCAACATCAAAACACCCGCTAATGCCGCTATGCTGTACGTCTTCCATAACCAAAATTCTCTAATCAGATGCTGTGCTTCTAAAATCCGATCTCGCCTCGACATTTGCGACTGCACTTTGGAGTGCACTCGTCAGATCGACGTGGAATAGGGGCGTGTCCAGGCCATGGACTACTGCACCCCGTCGTCTCTGCTTCTCTAATTCTCCTGGAGACATGGCGCCATATGACTGTCCAGGAGAGAAGCCACCGATCAGTGACTCTTCTTCAGTTGGATCCGTGTGCCTGGGAATGACGTCATGGTAACTTGTTTCCCGAGCCAGCGCGGCGGCAGAGTCTTGCCCTCCAATCTCTGCTACACTGAAGATTGACTTCCATCCATGTTGCGCTCCCTCGCCGTCAGGTTTCACCCCGAAGCCTGCAGATACAAGGGCCCGCTTTGTCCATCTATTGTTGATGCAGGCAAAGTGCCAGTCGACCATGTCAGGGGCCACGTACAAGTCGAGCTGATTCCGAATATCGATGAGTCGCTGGACAGAGGTGATGTCGACATTGTTGACTGAGCTAAAATCCATAATTACCGCCTTTAGTATCGGCAGCCGAGAATCTGAGTCAATATGTGCAGGCCGCTTCGCAGATTTCCTTGGTCCTGGGTTGTTCCAAGGTCTATCCCCTGGGCGTTCAAACGCCTCAGGGCTGCTGCGCCGAGTCTTTGCTTGGATAAAGTCGGCGAGATAATCCAGTGACGAGTTTGCGTTTGGATAGTTGAAGCCTTCGGAGAACCGATAGATGAAAACTCCTGGGTATGGGTGATCGACCTTGACTTCGGGGTTAGAGCCATCGCCGTGGTCGAGCGGCAAGAAGATGTTCCTCGCCGAAGTTTCTGGGTTCTCAAAGGTGCCATATTGCCCCACGACTTTTCGATGATCATCCCCAATGACGTGGTCGCCAATGACTGAGTGAACCTTGACTTTGCCCAGGAATCGGCCGTTGGCTTTGAGGATCCGGTAGAGGAGAACAGCCCCTGAGAGACAAACAGTAGAATACAATCCATCCTCGATCTGAGCAAAGATGCTAACGGTCACACCAGTGAAGAAGATGAAGACTTCGACTGGGGAAACCCTCCAAAACTGGTAGATGGTGTTTGGTGGCGTGATGAGGTCGCCAACCGCATGAATAATGACGGCTGCCAGGGCAGCACTCGGGATATAGAAGAATACGGATGTCAGGAGATATGTTGCAAGTAGAACAACAATACCAGTGATGATACCCGCAGCAGGCGTCCGCACACCAGCCTTGGACTGGATTGCCGTCCTGCTAAATGACCCAGTTGAGGGATATGCGCCAAGGAAGGGTCCAATGAGATTGGCCATGCCGATCGCAACCATTTCCTGTGATGGGTCGATCGTGTAGTTGTTGACCCTTCCAAATGACTTGGAGATGGCGATGTGCTCCACGAGCAACACAATAACCGTAGCTGGTAGGTGTGGTCCAAACTCAGAGACCAGTTCAGATGTTATCTTTGGTGCGCCAACGTTTTGGAATCCTGTAGGGTCATTAGCCTTGAGGCCCTTTACTATGGATCTGAAACAAACTTACCCTTTGGAACAGTTCCCAAAATTTTGAAGAGGGGGTCATCTCGTCTATCCATGTTGAGAACCCAGCTGATGATCGTGTATACAAAGATGACAAAGACGGTCCGCATTGTATTAGCAAAGAACAAGACGCGTTTATGCTTCGGAAACCGTTCTGCCGCGGCGCTGAAGCTCATGCGAATGAGGTATAGGATAGTCAGGGCTGACAAGCCGACAACAGCATCAAGTCTTGCTTGGACGAGGTGCTTTAGTGTGTTGGTCAGAACTTGATAAGGGGACTCGCGGTTTGAGAACCCTGTCAGTCCTAGAAGAGCAGGCAACTGTCCGACGCAGATGGTGATGGCTGAGCCCGTCATGAAGGCAGAGAGGGATGTGATGGAGATGAGATCGACTATCCAGCCACATCGGAGTAATCCGATAAGAAGGACGACGCAGCCCGCGACGATAGACAAGGCCGATGCAATGACATGAGCTGGAATATCGTGCCCTGAGGATTGGATGTCTTGGATTACATTGCCAACCACGGTGGAGAGAACGGCGACGGGGCCAATAGAGATGTCCTTGGATGTGCCGAATATCCAGTATATCAAGACGCCGATGAAGGATGAATAGAGACCAAACTGGGGCTCCAAGTTTGCGAGCATGGCATAAGCCATTCCCTGGGGGACAACAACAGCACCGATGGTGATGCCAGCGACCAAGTCTCCAGCAAACCACTGCAGGTTATAGTGACCGATCCATGTCAAGAAGGGGAATAGAGAAGTCCCATATTCGGCCAACTCGTCCAGCGACGGGATCTGTTCTTGAAGCCATTCTGCTGATGTGGGCTCTCTCTCGTAGAAAGAAGTATTGCTCTGGATCGACAGAATGGATTCACCTCTGGTGACCTCGTCCTGTGAGTCCGACTTTTGGTCATCGAGCTTGATGCCAAGGACGTTGGCCAGGCCGAGGCCAAAGGTGGTAGCGCGGCCTGGCATCGGAGCGACTTGAGGATGTTTTACACGGTTCCAAAGTATGGGATATCGTTCAAGACATGAGATGAATTAGTTGAGAAGCGGTGTGTAAGTCTTGGTTGACGCGTCTCGGTAAGTGGAGCAGATCAGTTATTTGAGGTGGACTATCAGAGGCCTGCAACGTGTCGGCAGTGTTTCGTAAAGCAGGTCGTTGGACGGGACGGGGAGATCAGGTATCTGAGGATAGCTGGGACACGTCGTGTAATATGCCAAGCAGTCGGGGAGAGCAACCAAGACCCCCATTCATAGGCAACTCCCCGAGACACGAGATGCAATCATCAGGGCAGGTTGGCGTAACTGATTCGACACAGGAGCGTGGAGGAAGATAGGCCAGCGAGGGTGATGTAGTCCACAAAGGGGTGTAGAGATGGTGTTCTGACGAATAGGACGGGAGTATAGAGGTTGTTCCTGGTCTTGTGGTCTGGGGTCTCAGGTCAGCCCGATGACGAATATCGTGGGGATAAAGACGACATCGCGAGCCCGAGCATGGAACAATTAAAGAAATGGGGAAGAAGAGACGGGAATACGACTTTGGGTTTCAAGCATATGGATCCTGCGTCATGAGAGAGACGAGATGTAATATTACAAAGCAGAAGAAAAATTCTAAAGAGTGAAAGAAAGTGCCCCAGGTTTATTCCACTGGGAATGTCAAATTTCAAACCCGACGTCCAGGTCGAGAGCCAACAAACGTTGAGACTTTCACCGGAGCATCGGTAGTCGGTAGCAAGGTCCTGCGAGGATCCATACAGCATGGAGGGGCAGATCGGGCCGTCGCGGCCTCTGCATTGGACCATGATCGATGGCATTACCCATCTCTACCCACGCAGATGACGAAGTCGCGCGGCGCTCGGGCGGCTTGTGAGAGCTCTGTGAGAAGCCAGAGTTGGTGGTTTGACTGGCATGATCGATGTCGCAATCGCCGCCTTGCCTTTCGCGGTAATAGCGCTGCCGTTTCCCGCGCCTACGGTTTGTGTGACCGTCTGGGCAGCTGAGAGAACAACACCAAACCCCACGCTTCATGTCCAATAGTTGCCACTTGAATTAGGGTCTCGGGGAAGAGCAGCGATGCCCTAGTTGTCATGACAAATGCTGCCTATGTTTGCCGGCTTGTTGGTATACAGAGACGTCTGAGATGAGCGTCGTGGAACAGGGAAGACCAACCAGTAAAGATCAGTCAGTAGGATACATCTGGAAGATGCTTACAACTTTCGGTCAGGGCCAGGACTGGTAGATCTTGTCATGACAGCTTGGATCGTTCATGTTCCAGGCTGTGATGCTTCGTAGGTTGGTATTATTCATATCGAAAGTGGCCAGGTCATGATGTGCTTGTAGAAGAAGGCGTTGATAGGTGGACCTTGATCTTTCAGGGCCTTTTCCCTGACAGACGGCACGTGGGAAGAAACTCTGAACCCAGGACCCAGAAGCCAAGCCTGCAATAGGTATCTCAAACAAACATTATTCCCATCAGCCTCATAGAATAAGAACCAGGATCAAGCTGTACGCATCTCAAAGTCGGCGAATCGGTACACAAAGCCCCGACTGTAACCTTACCGAGAGAGCCCATTGCCCACCACTCCAACCCCAGCCTCTCAAATTGGTCTTCACTTCATTCCAGGTCAGCAACGCAACAGCACAGCTGGCATCAAGTAGACAAAGAAAGACAGAATTCATTCCCAGCTCGCTTCAAGACATTTGAAAGAAAGTCATTGCAGTTTGACTCTCGCTTGTCACTAGCCGGCTGCTGGCTCAACGCGAAACAAACACGATGCGCGCACTTTGTCCCACCAAATATTGAAACCGCCAACTCCATCAGCCGTCAGCCAGCCAGCCTCCAGCCTCCCCGCTAACCACTTGAGCACAACAGCTAGTTCCATGCTGATTTTATTCTTGATCCTCGCTCTGGCATCGCCATCAGCCCTAATTCACTCCCAGATTCATCCACACTGAGAATTCCTCCTTTCCTGCTCGCTCTATCTTGCCCTCCTTCCATGCCCACCCAGCCATAGCATCGCAACCATGTCGGAGCCCTCCTCCAACGCCTCCAACGCCTCCTCGACGAGGCCCGCGATCCCCTCGCTCCCCGCCTCCATCACCACACAGCTTCAGCCCCCGCCATCACCACGAACTCATCGCGTCCTCCGCCGCCTCCAGTCCGCGCACACCCTCCGTCCTCAGAATCTTCCCTCCCTCATCTCGCAGCAGCGCCTGCGCGAGACGCAGACACAGCGCAATGTCTCGCCCACGAGGTCCTCCCCCGTGCCCGGCGCTGGCCCGTCTGGCACGTCCCAGAGCATCAATCGCTCCCCTCAGCGTGGCCGCGCTAACAGCGATGCCACGCCCCCTCTCGTCCACCAGATGAACGTCGTCACGGCCAGCAAGCGTGCCGGAAGCAAGAAGCCCGTCTTCTCCCATGGGCACCTCTCGCTACAACAAATCATCCGCGAAGGTCCCACCGATGGAGACTTCCTGGGCGCCCTAGAGAGTGCGCGATGGAAGGTCATTGATGGAGGAGTCAAGAGTGCTGAGGATGGCATGGTAAGATGCACATTGGCGTCCACTTCTCTAGGTCCCGTTTGCTAACGGCACTCCCTCATTATAGTCGACACTCAGGATATACGTCTGGCTGGTCCTCCTAGACGCTCCCATCCTCTCGACCGACGACTACCTCGCCCTCATCCATCGCGGCGCCTCCCCCGCCTACTCCAAGATCCGAAACGACACCTTTCGCACCCTCACAACAGATCCCCTCTTCCGTCGTCGCGTCAGCGAGGCCAGCTTGATCCGACTACTCAACGCCATCGCTTGGAAACTCCACGACGCCCGCGAAGAGCAGCGCCAGAGTCGCCCCAGCAGTAGCCGCGCCTCTCTCCCAGGAGACAGCAGCGTGTCGGGTCATTCCCAGGCCAGCACATCATCTCCTACTGCTCGTAATCGCGCCCGCGCCCTGACACTTACGACCGAGGGCTCTGAGTCCGGCGCGGGAGCCACGACTCTCGAGCCCGGCACCTACGTACAGGGCATGAATGTCCTGGCCGCCCCATTCCTCTACGCTGCCCGAAGCGAGGCCGAAGCCTTTGTCGCCTTCCACTCCCTTCTGACGCGCGAGTGCCCAGGATACATCCGCGGTGCCATGGATGGCGTCCACCGAGGCCTTGCCCTTGTGGACAAGGTCCTGGCCATCGTGGACCCCAAGCTGAGCATGTATCTCACGGCCAAGGGTCTTTCGGCCGAGATCTACGCCTTCCCCTCAGTCCTCACCCTGTGCGCCTGCACGCCGCCCTTGCCTGAGGTGCTGCGGTTATGGGACTTCTTGTTCGCGTACGGACCACACCTCAACATTGTGTGCATCGTGGCACAGCTCACCATCATGCGATCCCAAATTCTCCAATCACCAAGGTATGATTCATCTCATTTTGCCCTAGTCGAAGTATGGTGTCTAACACGATAATAGTCCCAACAAGGTCTTGAGGTCCTTCCCCCAACTTAACGCAGATCTCGTCAAGTCCGTCACCATTGGCATTATTAAGAAGATTCCAGATGACGTCTATGCCGAGATCGTGTCCCATGCCCTTTAATAAAGAGCATTCACTAGTGGTCCGAGCAACTTGAGATATCCCAAGGTACCTTGGTACTTTGCTCAGATATTGCTGTTGTATGACACCACCACCACACCAAGCGAGACCACGAACCAACAGGGATCCCGGCCGCGACCTCACTGACGTGCATGCCGCCACGCCAGTCGGGGGCTCATCCCCTATGCAAGGGGTGTGGCTCACAAACCCGAGGGTCCCGCAGCCTGACCAGAGTCGGCACCGCGCCATGCAAGTCCAGATAGACGAGCCGAGCCGAGCCGCTGCGCCTGCAACGGCGTCTCGATGTATTTATGTTTTAACGGTTTATATGAGTCAAGGTTCAATGCGTAATGACTAGGAGGATATAGTAGATATTTGTATAATTATAGTTATCTGGCAAGGTTTAATGAATATGGGATGATGGAGTGGTCCTACGATGGATGACTCTGGGATGAATGAATGAATATATGAACGCTTTCGTCTATTATTAACCTTGAAGCCCGAGGCGTAACGAGGCCTCGGGTTGTTTCTGCTCATACACATGATTCCGTGAGTGTCGACCCTCCTCTCGACACGTTCCCAGTCTCCAAGTTAACGCCGGTTTACATGCAATTACTTTTCGTCAAACGACATGAGGCTCCCTCTCTCTGGTCTTTTGCTGGACAATGAGAGCCAAGGTGATCTTCTGCTTTGGCCACCTCCATAGGTAGTAGCATCCACTATGCCAAAACTGCTTGGTCGGTGTAATAGACCGAGTAGAGAGGGTCATTCTTCGTAAGGTGTCCACGAGATATTGCAGGAGATGAGGGCAACCCCTCTTTTCCAACTTCATCATCTCCCTCCCAGATTGCTTATCATCCGAACATGTCAGGGGACGTCGTGGTGGTCTGCAGTGTTGTTCGCCATATGGTGCTTCGGCGTGCGAATCCTTGTAGGGTGCCAAAACTGCCTTTACCTGTCTGGTTCGAACCGGTGCTTCACTCAACAGCACCCACTCGGACATGGGAATGGGGCGTGTTGGGCGCCGTCATGCTCAAACCTATCATTTGATCTCGATAGAGGTCACTAGACCACCTCGCGCAAGGCTGGCTGAAGCTAGCTGCAGCTAATGTCTCTAGTATGAAGGGCAACCAGCCTCTGCTCGGAGGAAAGCATTGGCAAAGAATGTTTGCATGGCTGTGTAGTGGAAAAGGATGCCACCGAGGACGGCAGCGTGCCAGAGGTTGTGGCTTCCGCCCACGTAGTCGAAGCAGCCGGGGAACCATCGCTCGGGGGTCTTGCTGGCGTAGACCACGGCGCCAGTGAAGTAGACAAACATGGATTTGGAGATAGGAAAGTAAAAGTCGTAGACAAAGTCTGGTCCGTGAGTCCACCCGAGCTGGACCATGGGCATGAAGCCGGTCAAGGCCAGGCCAACATAAAAGGCAACGCGGGCCCATGCCATGTCGGCGCCGTTAAACCGAGGATGCCATGGGAGGACGACGCCTCCTATTCCGAGGAAGGCCGTCAAACACATGTAGATCCACCGACTGATGGGGTCGCAGTAAAAGGCCGTGTACTCAGTTGTCATGATAGAGGCGGCGATAAGCAGCGAGATACCGGTGTAGTCGACGCAAGCAAATATGGAGATGGCGTCGACATCGGCAACGGCATTCATCGTGTGCCAGACGGTCGAGCAGACCAATGTCAGACAAGCCATGACAAAGAAGACGCCGGCCACAAAGACGTCGGTCTTGGTGCTCAGCGTAAAGTTGTCACTGCTCGGGTAAAAGTAGAGGGCGATCGCCAGCACCAGAATAAGGCCCAGGGCATGGGACCAGATGTTGACCAGCTCGTTGGACAGGTTGAATGCGGAACGAACACACTCGAGCTTGGATTCGGTAAAGCGATACCCCTTCTTGATGTGAGGGTTATTCCTCCAGGGCATGGGGAGGTCTTCGTAGCAGATAAGGCGGCTCTCCTTGGCCTGAAAAATGGCTTGCTGGATATGCTCCTCTAGGGACAAGGCAGCCTGGATGGCACGTTCGATACTTTCGTTGGCGACCCGACGGCCTTCATCCATGAAAGCCTCGGCGGCGTTGGCGGCATTTGCAAAGCCCTGCTCGCGAAGCTTATAAGCGCGCGTCTCGAAATCAGAGAGCATGTTCTCGAGCAGGTCCACACCGACGCGGGCCTTTTCGTTGAGCGACTCGGCAGCCTCGAGAGTCTCATGATATCTCGTCTCAAGGGTCTCGACCATGATGTGTAACCGACGTCGTCCTGCGCCGAGGACTTCTTCAGAGGCATGGGAACATCGCGTGCGGACGGTCTGGAGGGTGGAAAAGGCGCGGGAAATGCTCGAATCCTTGCTCAGGTCGACATAGTTCTCGATAAAGTCGAGGCGGCGCTCGAGCTCAGAGAGGAACAAGTCCACCTTGAGGAGGAGGCCCTCTTCGCCATCCATGATATGGCCGACAATAGATCGTCTCCGGGGAATGAAGAAGGAGTGTCGTCGCTTTCGAGGTTCAGCGCGGGGACGAATATCGGATCCAGATGTCGCGGCCAAGGTATCGTCGTCACGAGCCTGGTAGGCACAGGCCGTGGTGATGGCGGTGGTAACATCGGACATGGCGGCGGCTGGTAACTCGGGGTGAGGCGCCGTGGTGTATATGCCAGCGACGGCTGGCTGACTGACGGGCGTTAGAGCGCTGAAGCAGTTGAAGCAGTGAGTGGCTGCTCTTCCAGTTGGCAGTGCTGATTTGCGGCGATAGGGACTGGCGCTCTACATCCAATGCGTGTATGGCTTCGTCGAGGCCACGAGCGAAGGATGAGGAGAGCAATTGGTTGCTGGGACGGCTATATCTATCGGGAGAAGTTGGGCGCAGCAAACGCACGCCTGCGGGCCCTGCGGTTGATTGGACGCGGGGGGCAACGATTACCGAGTTTGGCGGCGGTTGGGACTGGAACTTTTTTTTTCCTCCTCTCAGTATGAAACGTTGAATAAGGATCTGCAGGTAAGCCAAGCCAAGCCTTGGGGATAGAATGGATGATGTGATATGGAAATCTGGGGGGTTGTAAGTGGGAAAGGAGAGGAAGTCTTGTGGGACAAGAAGCAGCAGCAAGGAGAGACGGGCTACGGGTTGCACGGAAAGGAATGGGGAGGGAGTGAAGGAGAGGAGCATGAAAGTAGAGAGATTGGGCTGAGCTATTGATGAGGGAAAGGGAATCGACAGAATGGATCCCAGTAGCTGAAATGACGGTTCCGGGGGCGGCCTTGGCGTCCATCCATCCATGGCCCAGAGGGAACCCCGATGGTCCCTTGTTGGACATGGAAGTTCTTAGCGGCCGCCACCCTGAAAAACCGCCTGCGGAGACGATTGGGCAGTCCACGGGCATCGCTGAGGAGGACGACAGCCCAGTACGTCAGAGCTTGGCAATTAAAATCATCCACTCAAGATCAAACGCCCCCTCAGAGACCAACGGTGTCGCCTCGACCAGAAATCACATATCAACAAAAGAGCTGCGACTTGCTGATCATGAACTCCATGTCTTGAGTCTTTTTCCAAGACGGGTACCTCGGCTAGCTACCTATGTAGGTATCTTATCCCGTGCAGCACCTCCTCAGCTCGCCACGGCCCGCCTGTGGATTTCAGTAGCGGAAGAGGGTGTTTACTTGCACCAATAGCGCACCAAACTCAGAGGCGCCTCCGATGTCCCCCACGAGCCGATGCAGTAGGAAGGGATACCGTCCGGGTTGTGGTTCCCCCCTGTTCCTGGACCAAGGATGATGGATCGGAGAGAGAGGGGTTGCTCAACACATGGCGTGCCCAAGGGGGACAGCAGCTGGCCTGAACGTTGAGCATCACCAGTCGACAGCGCAGAATCTCCAGCTCAAGGTGCAACGCAACGCAGGTAATACACGATTTACTTAATTAAAGCTGATGCTAACTTCAAGCTTGGTTGCGCCTAGTTCTTGCTCTCTTCTCGTCTCCCGAACCTCGTAAGCAGCCGAGGACAGGCTAATGCTGACCAGGCCTCAGGTTTTAATCTTGGTCACCCCAATTAGACAGGGGCTTGGGGTGATCCAGAGGCCGATGCCCGTGATTCCAGGCTGATTCAGACAGCCATCTCGAGATCATGAGTTGCACCCCATCACACCACGATGTCAAGGTGGAAATGACGAGGTCTGAGCCCGTCTCTATCACATGCTATACTGCCTCGTCGTCCAAGTCCCGAAACAATCCAGTCCGAGCACTCAAAGCCCCAAACAATCGCTCCTCGCGTTGGCTACCAAAAGTTGAAAGCGCATCTTCTCCTTGATCTCATTCCATCATCAGTGTCCTCTCCTCCTGCGTTTCCCCATGTCTTGAAAACTATCACGAGACCGAGACCGAGCACAGCCCACACCCATAGCCGAAACCTCCAATTCCTCACATTGACTCGGATGACTCAAGTCCAGCGGAAGCGGATAAGGCACGCCAGGTCACTCATTTTTAAATTATTGCCCATCACGAATCCTAGAATGATGATTCTGGTTGGATTTGTTACTCTATGGAGTAGAAAATGTTCAAAGTCCAGTCTGTAGTGTCCCAATAAAGGTGACACTTGCCCGCTTTCCAAAGCACAAAGATTGGAGAGCTCGCATGGCAGCAAGATGGGCCTAACCTGTTCCGAAAACGTCACCAAGATGCTTGGTTAGCGTTTCTATCATTCCAGGTTGTAATTGTACGCAAGGGCGAATACCTGTGATATATGTGATATAGGTGGACATCACTGCCCGTTCTTGAGTATGACTGTCACGAAGAAGCATATCGGCTTGCGCCGGTAATGTTTTCGTTCTCGGAGTCGTCAGAAGCCGGAGTAGAAGTACATATGCCTCGTTGGGAACAAGGTCTGTTCTTTTAAACTTCTCAACGTTCATAGGTGTGTCAACAATGGATGGTGAACAGCCAGAACTCTTTGAAGACAGCTGTAAGAGACTCAAGTCACTATTGAGCCACGGGGAATATAAGAAACCAATTCTTCCGAAATTGAATCAGATTTGTAGAGACTTCGGAAGCTAATTAAAACCATCACTCCTAAACTTGAATTATTCCACAGCATCTATACCTACATAGTACATCATATCACGTCAAATCCTCGAGGTTCTCGCCCTCTTCAGTCCAGCCTTCGGTCCGCTCCACTTTTCCCCAGTCTCACTTTCTGTCCCTGCAGGAACACAACAAACAGCCTTGTCGCTCGGGACTGCCGGAGCTCGGGTCATTTCATTCATCTCTTTCACCAGCAGCCATTTCCCCCTCTGACACACCGCATCTCGCCTCTCGTTTCCTTCGGATATCACACTATCGCAATCAAAGCCGGCAACCATGGCTATCGACAAGCTGGTCAAGGAGCCCAGTCTCGTCGCGGTCCTGCAGATTTCGGACCAGGCACGCGACCAGGCGAGCGCTCTCGTCAACCTCGCTGAGCAGCCACACAATGAAGCATCCGCGCCAGCCGAGATCCAGTCCGAAATCACAAAGCAGCAGAAGCTCCTCTTTACCACCATGGCCCACCTGCGTGGACTGCATCGAAACGCCAGCTTGTCCGCTCGTGAGACCAAGGCCGAGACTGCTGAGGCGCGTCAAGAAGTCGATCGTCTACATCTCCAGCTCCAGAACTTGTACTATGAACAAAGGCACCTGCAAGGAGAAATTACGGCGTGCGAGTCATACGAGTAAGCGTCCTCGCTTTCCACTCAAACAAAGACGAGTTGAGGTATCCTCCGACTAACACTTCCCAGTCACAAGTACCAACAACTACCTCTAATCCCCGTCGAAGAGTTTCTCGCCCAGCAACCCGAACATCAAAACGACGAAGAAAACACCCTCATGGTGGCCCGCATCGACCACGAACGGGCCGAACGTGAAGCCCTCGAACAGCAGCGCCAGGAGCTCCTGAAGCGCAAACAGAAGCTCATTGCTGATAATAAGAGACGAAAGGATGACTTGGCCAACCTGGACAATGATTTGGAGAAGTTCATTGACGTAAGTATTATTGAATTTTCGCACCAACAAGGCAACCCTCTGCAGACTAGGTCTAACATCCTGCCAGGCCGCAAAACCGATCCAGAAACTTTTCGATAAGGCACCCTAGGCATGGAAAACCAAAAAACGGAAAAAACGGAAAAGGACAAAGGGGGGAACCAAGACCCAGCTGGCAGTGAAGGGTTCATGACCAACAATGGATGCCCGATAATCCGTCCAGTGCGAAGGAGTTTGTATAGAAAGGTGCGTATCGGTAGTTCCAGAACTGGTACTGAAGATCACGAGCTGAACAAACCAAGGCAGAGGCGCTCTGGATTGGCGCAAGGCGTTTGGGGAAGGACCGATTCGGCTACCGGAAATCAAGTTTCATTCGACCAGCCTGAAGGCGCACAGCGAGATATCAGATACCCTTCGAAATTATCGAAATACGCAAGCATTCATCGTTGTTTACCGTGATCACCAGTCCCGTCCCTCAGCCGCACATCAGCGTTTTCCAAAATCGACACGAAATCAACAAGGATCCATCGATGAGGGAGCATTGATAGCCGATTTTATCGAGTACTAATGGAACTGCTTACATTTCCCGCGGATTAGGAGCACCAGCTTTGACCGTTATACGCGAGCCTCCTGACATGATTCGCGACAGGCCTTCATGGAAGCACTCTTCTTAACGGCAATGTCTAGAGCACACTTGAACGGCCAGTTCCCTCCTATCCTCAGGTCTTGTCTGGACGCCGCCACATAGGCGCCAATGTTGGGACAAATCAATAATGGGACCTACCTTATCAAGGGACTTGGTTCACTAACAATTGATTCGGGCGGTAAGGGTGAGAGATGACTACAATCCTTCAGCCTTTCCGTCTTCCAGCCTTCCAATCTCCCAAGAGTCATGGCGGCGGAAGCCCAAGCACAACACCATGACGATTATCCATCTAACGTCGGTTACGGCGCGCCGTCGCTGTCGCAGCGAGTTGACGATGAACAGGGGGAGGTTGAAAGAAACGCAGATATCCAATCACTACGCCTCGTGGGCCAATGACAGCCAAGTATCGACGGGGGATTGGGGGAGGCTCATGGGTTGGTGTCGACTAAATGGGGCCCACAATCGGGTGCAACGACCATCGTCTTGCACGCGCCTGAAAAAAGAAGCTTAGGAGCTTGTCGCTACTCCCTCCGCTCCGCCAAATTTGAGCCCATGGCCCAACGGTTACATGGCTTTAACGGGCCAAGAGCCAGTGATAGACACGCGTGTTGTGGCAATGCATTGCGATTGACGAACGATGTCTCGGCAACCAGGACGGCCCCAAGGCGGCGTCACAGCAGCCGCACACAGGCTACCAAGTCGAATGAGCCTCGTGAACACAACCTCGAGCCAGTGAACGACGGCAGCTTGTCAACGTTGTTAAGCAGACGCAGACCAAAGGTCAACACCATGTCACTCGTGACCTGTGTTTGATTAGGATCGTGGGTGCTGGGGAATGCGTTCATTCCTGAATGTGAAGTTGATCAAGATGGCGATTTTGGAGCAACGAGACTCAATAGGATCGGCTGATTGGCTATACCATAATGTTCAAACAAGCAAAGAAGCAATGAACCCATTACAGACAAGCGTGTGAGTGGCCGAGTGCTATCACAGTCGACACCGAAGGAGTTCAACATGGCCAGCCCGATCACCACCTATCTCCATTATCTGGATGTCGGCGAACCGCCACCCAACAAGGCACTTCGCCGTCTGGCAGAGGAAAGATTTGGAAACCAGCCTTTCCGATCGTCCAAAGGGAACAGTGAACAAAGGTTGGCAGTTCGGTTCCGAAAGCCAACATATGCGAATATTATGCCGATCCGAAGCCCGCATGGGTGGAGACTCCACATGGGAAATCCAGATTCTGCTGGGCCTTGACAGGAGATTCGATGTACGCTGATCTATGCAACCCAATCTACACTTTATGGCCGTGCAATCTCTGATTTCGGGCATGGACACGTTGGTCAGCTCCACGTCATCTCGTCCAAATACCCGTGTGATTTTCTTGAAGTTGGAGGTTGAGAATTGGTTCTAGCAAGGACCTGACAACCCCGGCTTGGATCTGTGTTTGCGCATCTTTTGGACATGGCTGGGGGACCCTGCGCAACACATCTCGAATCATGGGCCTCTACTTGTCTGTGACTGGTCGAACTGAGCAGCATCCGGCTTTTCTCGAGGAAGAGAAGTACAGAAGTTCAAAGGTCCTCCAGCCACAGTTTATTAATCCTCCACCGTAGAGTGTTTGTTTTGCTCACCAAGTATCAGAGGTCTATTGCTCGGTACTTTGACCTTTAACGCTGGCATTGGCTCACCGGTGCACTTCATATATTGTGCGGAACGAGATTGGCTTGATCATGAGATTGGACATGGTTCTGTTGACTACGGAAGCAGGTTGGATCATGGGTTAGGAACCCCCGTCCCACCGCCTTGCTTGGTTATCGCCAAGCCAGGTTGGGAGCTCAAGGCTACATTACTGCCGTGTGCATGGAGCATGAGCTGGGAGGCAACCGTACCCCCGCTTGGTATAGTGTGAATCCGCATGGAGCACCTTGGTGGTGAGGGTCTCTTGGCTTGACTGTTGTCTCCTCTGGTGTTGGACCCTTGGATGCTTGCTTTGCCGATAACTCGACGCCGCCTCCCCGTTCTCACCTTCTCCTTTCCTCACTACTATTGGCTTCCTCATATTCATAGTATCTCGCTCATTGGGGGGGTTGTGTTGTCTGACGTCGTCAAGCTCAGCCTTGCAGGTGCACGCGAGGACCAGTACCGAGCTCCCCCGAGCTGCACTGGTCCCAGATTTCTTCATCTACTCCCTTGTTCTTTCCACTTCTTCCTCTTCCTCCCACCTCGGGACTTCCTCTTGTTACTCTGTGAAAGACTTTTAGAGCCCATCCTCCTTTCCCTCCCCTTCTCCTCGTTGTCGTCAAGTCACAAGCTGCCTCTTTGGCACTTGGAGCCTTTTCGGCGCTCCCGTCTTCAACCTCTCCCGTCGAGCGAGCGCCTGCGCTCTTGTCTCGAAAAATGTCTCTCTTCACTTGGTGCGCTCAACGCGCCGGTGGCCTGAGTATGATCGTTTTGATTGCTCTCTGCTACTGGGTCATATCGCGCGAGTCGACCACTGAACAGCATCGATACAAGTATGAGCAACCCAACAACCAGGGCACGTATTACTCGTCCACTTCTACGACTGGCGCGGGTGTTTGGACCTATGTCTTCTCATACTACTGTCTTCTTATCCATGTTCTGGTCTGCGCCTTTCCTCTCCGCGCATGCTGGACTGTCTGGACCCTCACTCAATCGTTGAAGCGCGCGGCGCAGAGCCATTCGCTCCTTGACTTGAAGAAGCTCGCCTCGCGCCGCGACTCGTACACGTCAGTATCGAGCTCAGAGACCCTCATCTCTAGCCACAATGGCGGGTGCTCCTCGACCACTAGCGAGGCCGGGGATATTGACCCTGAGCTTTATACGGACGGCGTGTCTGGGGCTGGCGACACTGTTATCCACGCCATCGTCATTCCCAACTACAAGGAAGAGCCCGATACCCTCAAAGAGACGCTTGAGGTTTTGGCTTGTCACCCTCAGGCGCAGGACTCGTATGATGTAAGTTTTCCCCTTTGCCACTATCAGCTCCATCGTTTCCTACGATCCATAGCCACCATGGCTCTTCTACGCCCGATAGGAGCTAACCTTTTATTTCCTCAGGTATATCTCGGAATGGAGCAGCGCGAGGCCAATGCCGAAACCAAGGCCTTGGGTCTGATTCAGGAGTTTGCCAAAAAGTTCCGGTCAATCGACTTTACGCTTCACCCATCAGACATCCCTGGTGAGGCAGCAGGAAAGGGTAGCAACATCGGTTGGGCCGCGCGCAAACTGAGCGAAAAGTACTCAATGGGAGTAAGGAGAAACGTGATTATCACAGGAATCGATGGTGAGATCCCCCTCGTGAAGCCCCTTTGACTGAGGAGACTCTTGCTAACTCGGGTTGCGCGTCCAGCCGATAGCCACCTCTCCTCTAGCTACTTTACAATTCTCACCAACATGCATTTGTCCTACCCCGAGACTGCGTTGACGACAGTGTATTCAGCTCCTGTCATTTTCGACCGCAACGCACACGCGGTTCCTGCCCTCGTCCGCGTGGCTGATATTCTCTGGTGTGCTGCTGGCATGTCAGGTCTCTATCCTGGCTCCACCATCTCCCCTCCCACATCGGTCTATTCCCTCCCGTTGGATCTTGTTGATCGTGTGGGTGGGTGGGATTGTGGTAGCGAGGCCATTGGCGAAGATCTTCACATGTACATCAAGTGTTTCTTCACTCTCAATGGCAACTTGACTAGCCGCGTCATCCACAGTCCCGTCAGCCAGAGCAACGTCACTGGTGGAGGTAGCACTCTGGGCGACATTCGAGCCCGGTACAAGCAGGCTCTTCGTCACATGTGGGGAGCTCTCGACACAGGCTTCGCCCTTCGGAGGCTGGTTGAGATGTGGCAGGACCGAAAGCAGACTTCTCGAACATATCAGCCCCTTCACTGCACTTTCGCCGATGCCAACAGCCTCGCCATCCATGAGAGCCAGCTTGGAAGTGAGGGCAATGGCCAGCCATGTGAGAACGGCATCTTCTCAGACATCACCAAGGACACGATTAAGGAACCTCACTGGGAACACGTCTTCTACATGATGCATCGGCTTTTTGAAGCACATTTCCTCCCTGTTCACATGGCTGTCTTAGTGCTGGCCTCGACTATCTATGTCAAGCTTACAGAGGGCAATGAAGACCCCCATGACCTTGGGTGGATTTTCAGCTGGTGCAACGTGATCCGCATTTTTGGCTTCTTCCAAATCAGCATCTATGTCTTCCTGTACGAGAGCTTCCACCGAGTCGGAGTGGCAAACCGCGAGAGGGAGATGGTCAAGGCAGGGTTGGCCGGCGAGATGGACTTCTCTCGGCGGTCTCTTGGAAAGAACTGGGTTGACTACCTTGTCATTCCCGTTGTTGCTCCCCTATACGGCACCATCCCCAGCGCCCAGGCCCTAATCTGCCAGCTGTGGGCTCAAGACCTGGTCTATACGGTGAGCAAGAAGGCGACACGACGACAAATACCGATTGTAAGGGTGGACGAAATGGCTTAGGCGATGTGGCAAGCAGCATCAACTAATGAGGAGGACCGGATGCTGCACGAAGAGACTTGCGATGACTGTGTGAGATGGACAGCGATGAATGGCGCGATGACAGGGGCACCTGTGTCCGTATCGCATGGCATAATGACTTGGTTATTTGTGTGGGTGGACTTGATACAGGCATGATTCGGAGTTGATAATCTCTTTCTGAGAGGCTCGTTCGGAGTTCAAGGCACAGAACGGGTATGTAGGCATTTCAGGGTGTTCGCATAGATGGCCCCTTGGTTTCGAGGCAAAAGAGGAATGGGTGGATTAATGAATGGTACTCTAATTTGTTTATTACCCTATGCCTAGATAACTATTCTGAATGCACACGCCTAGGTAGTGACCATTGCTTTAACGACGGCCTGGTATGACGGCACTCGAGTAGTGATACATGAAGTGTAAGTGTGTCTCATGAAGGTGGAGCATCGGAGGTTGCTCAAGGTGAGTGGAGCTTGTCGGCGCCGACTGGACAAGTTCCGTAGTGCTTCGGATGTTAAGCCAAGTCAGCCAATCACAGCAACGCCAAGAGACGAATTCAGCACTTGAATAGTCGAGACTTGCAACCAGTTCAGCCTCTAAATGCCGAGTTGATTCCAGGACGGAGCGGATCGGGGTATCAGAGGATAGAAGACGCGTCGGTAGTCTGAATCAAGGACCCCGAGTATATGTATATAATACAATAATATGGTTCTGTGTCCTGCTGTTGAAATTCTCAACTCTTACTGCTCGCTTACGGCTTATCAACTTGACAAGCGAAGAAACCTGGAGAAATATCAACTACAACCATGACATCCAAACAGCTACGAATTGGCGTATTCCTCCCCACAGGAGCGCAGTTCCTCGACGTGGCAACTGTCGATGTGCTCGCCTCCATGTCCAAGGAGTACCTCGGCGGGCTTCCCACGCTCCCCGCACACATCGGCGAACTGGCACCCAGCACCAAGATCACCTACATCACATCGCCCGAGCTCTTCCCGGACGTGCCCCTCACGGCCGACCTGTCGATCCGGGCGACGCACACCTTTGAGGACGAGGCCGTGGCGCCCGGCAAGCTGGACATTGTCGTGGTGCCCGGGCCGGACCCGAGGGCCACGTTTGAGGAGGGCGCGACCAAGTGGCTGAGGGACCAGTTCCACGCCAAGGGTGTAGATGTCTTGAGCGTCTGCACGGGCGTGTTCCTCTGCGGTGCGGCGGGCATCCTGGACGGCAAGACTGTCAGTGGACCGAGGGGGTTGCAGGATGAGCTAGTCAAGAGGCATCCGGGGGTGAAGCTGGTGGGAGAAAAGTACCGATGGGTTCAAGACGGCAACCTATGGTCAAGTGGTAAGTCTTTTTATCAACTCTGTCTGCATTACGGCTAGCTGCTAATTCAACATCTCATCTCAGGCGGCGTGACCAACGGCAACGACCTCATGGCTGCGTACGCCCGTGCGAGCACGAAGCACTGGCCCGGCCCCGTAGCCGAGATGGGCGCCATGTTGACCGACGTGGGTGACCGATCTCAGATCTATGGCCAGGGACAGAGCAGGTTCGTGCTGGGAGTGGCTTGGCAGATTGTCAAGGCGTGGTTCATGAGCTTGGGGAAGGGAAAGGCGAAGGCGAGCTAGAGGGCAGGGCAGGACAGGGCAGTGTTTGAGGAGGGTAACTCGGCACGTGTTAATTAGTGAGTTTCTTTAATACCATGGTTGAGGTGGCCAATGGATAGATACCCCGGATACCTAGGTATCAGTAGATGAGTTGACTCCATCAGCACCTCACCATGTCCATCTCCAGGCTTGGAAAGATGTCGGCGGCTCCGAGCACCCATTGCTTGACTCGGCAGCAGGCCACAATGGGCTGAGCAGTACGTACTCGGTTCACAACTGCCCAGACCGTCTTTTGAGTTCGTCTACCTAATTCCATTCGCAGTGGAAACTTGCAGCGGGAAAATCTGCACTCCAGCGGAGACCATCTGGTTGCTGAGACAGCGACCGCCCCGTCGCGATAAGGATCTTATCGCAGCATCTGATTGGTGTGTTCTGTTTTGCGCGGTGGGGTTGCCTACTCGTCCCCAAAAAAAAATTTCGAGCTCTCTTCTAGCAGCTGCTTCTCGACTTCTTCTTCGTCCGTCCGTCGTGAACGAGAACCTCTTCTTCAACAACTTCCATCGCAACCACCCTTCTTCCCTCTCCTGCTTCTCTACGAGGTTCATCCCTTCGTTCACGATTTCTCCACCCACTGTATCCTTTTCATCACCGTACTCCTAATATCCCACATTCAAGATGTCGGCTGTTCCAGGTCCCGTCTACGGCCTCGAGGTCCCGCCTGGCGAGATCTTGATTCCTGCCGCCATGGAGTTCCCTGCTTCTGTGAGTCGCCGCCCTACCTCTGGCGAGGCTGTTGGTGCCATTCGATGCGATGCGCTGGCTTGTTTTGGCTTGTCGCGACGCTTGCGACACCCTCGCTTCGCCCTTTGCAGCTCGACATGCTAACCGTGAAAAATTGCAGTTCCGCATCACAATGGCTGCCGTAGATCCCACCCAGGAGCCCGAGGCTGATGGTGAGGGCAACGTTCCCGCCGTCCCTCGCGCGACCCTCCGACTCGTCAAGCGAGCCTTCCCCGGTCTTGATGACGAGGACGACGACGATGAGGTTGATGACGAGTACCTGAGGGCCCTCCTCGCCGGAGATGACGATGAGTCTGATTCCGATGAAGAGGCCAACGGTGGCCCCAGCGACCCCGCCAAGTCCAAGAAGCAGAAGCAGGCCGAGGCCATTAAGAAGCTCATTGAGTCCGCCCAGGCAGAGTCTGACGAGGAGATGGAGGACGCCAAGCCCAAGAGCAAGGGCAAGGGCAAGGGCAAGGCCGTCGAGGAGGACTCTGATGAGGACGATGAGGACGACGACAGCGACCTCGACAGCGAGGGTGCTGACCTTGAGAACTTTGTCATCTGCACTCTTGACACCGAGAGAGTAAGTCGATTGTGTCCGGTGTTCCCTTAAACGCGGTCAGCTAACACCTACCCTCCAGAACTACCAGCAGCCTCTTGACATCACTGTCAACCACGGTGAGAAGGTTTTCTTCGTCGTTACCGGTACCCACACTGTTTACCTCACCGGTAACTACATCATGGATGACGATGATGACGATGATGATGAGGATGAGGACGACTACGACCTTGACCCCGAGGAGCTCGACTACGAGCTTGGTGGCGAGGACAGCGATGAGAGTGACGAGCTCGATGGCCTCGAGGACCCCCGCATCCAGGAGGTTGAGTCTGATGAGGAGGAGGCTCCCAAGCTGGTTCCCGTCAAGAAGGGCAAGAACAAGCGCGCCGCTGAGGAGGCTGTCGAGGGCCTTGATGAGCTCATGGCCAAGGATGATGCCAAGCTCTCCAAGAAGCAACAGAAGAAGCTCAAGAACAACAAGGGCGAGGCTGTTGCCGCTGAGGACAAGAAGGACGCCAAGAAGGTTCAGTTCGCCAAGAACCTCGAGCAGGGCCCTACCGGCTCGACTGAGAAGGCCAAGCAGGCCAAGGCCGCCCCCAGTGTCAAGGTTGTCCAGGGCGTCACCGTCGACGACCGAACCATTGGTAACGGCCGTTCTGTCAAGAACGGCGACACCGTTGGTGTTCGATACATTGGCAAGCTCCAGAATGGCAAGCAGTTCGATGGTGAGTGTCAGATCGTTTCGTGATCAGGACGTCATAGACTAACACCTCGGTAGCCAACAAGAAGGGCAAGCCTTTCGCCTTCAAGGTGGGCAAGGGCCAGGTCATCAAGGGTTGGGACATTGGTGTCGTTGGCATGGCCATTGGCGGTGAGCGCCGCTTGACCATTCCCGCCCACCTTGCCTACGGCTCCCGCGGCCTTCCTGGCATCCCCGCCAACAGCACATTGACCTTTGATGTCAAGCTCCTCGAGATTAAGTGAGCACGCGGATAGATGCCCAAGGCATGATCCAGCGTCCGCTCGCCACGGGCCGCATGTATTAATACCCCTTCTGTGGCCCGGTGCCGAGTCTTGCGAGGAGTTGATGGCTACGGATTTGGCCGTGTTTCGTGGGATTCCCAAGTTCCCATCTGCTGCTCACCCAACGCCATGTTGCATGCTATGATGAGGAGCCCTAGACCTGTGCCTTCTGCGAAGAGCCGGTGTTTGTATAGAAGAACACACGGGGAGCAGCATCGGTGGCAAGCAGGGATGATGGGGTGAGGACCTGCATTGCATGAAATTGGCGTATGGCAAGAAAAGGGATCTTTTTGCGTTTGTTGCCCACAAGATGGTCAGGTAGTCTTGTGGTTTTCTAGTTAAAACGGACGGTTCGAGGGTTGGTTGTAAGGTTGTGCAAATACAGAATCCGATTTCTCTCTCTTACCTACCCATTGGTCCTTTCCAAGTGTTAGTCGCGAGGACCTGCCTACCTGTCCATGTGTCCTGGTTCTTCCCATCTTGGACTTCGTATCTCTCCGTTCAGTGCTGCATGGTCTTCGTTGCGCCTTCCAGTTTCTTGTAGCGTGGTGATCCCTACCTCAGGAAGGCACCACCTCGTACCATCTTCAACCTCCACTGCCCGACTCACTCAACCTTGTCCCTTCACACACCATCAACTGCAACAGTTTCGCACAGTCAGCCGTGAGCTCGCGGCCAGGTTTTTGTCTCTCTTTGCTAGATAACATCCCATCTTTCTTTTACAAGCAGCCCAATAATTCTAGCTTTCATACAACACTGACTTTCAACATCGGTTACCCTGTAGCATCATGGGCCCAACTCTGGTCGAGAAACCAAGTCATCAACTACTACACTTTTCGTCTGGTGAATCCGGGAACTCTCCTGGACCATCTCCTCTCGGATCCGCCTGGAATGAGGAAGAGGACGGAGATGGGAAACACGTCATGGGCCTGCGTCGTACCGGCTCCAAAGTATGGAAAGACATCCGCGGGGTCATCAGAGCGATCGGGAGGAGCAGTCGCAGTGGTAAGGAGATCTAGCACTTGCTACCTCACGATATGATACTCATCTACCCTACGCAGGCCTCGAAGCTTCTGCAGATTCGAATACAGCCCCTCCGCACTCGACTAAAGCCTGCATACTAACCAAAGATGCTCTCCCACACCACGCCGAGGAATCCCCCAAACGCACCCCCAAAGGCACAGGCGCCAAGGACCTCATTCGAAAGCTTAGGCTCAATCCTGCGGCCTTGGACTCCAATTCGACTCTCGTGCAGCGAAGCCCTTTGAAGAGGGCACGGAGCTCACTTCTGGTCTTGCACAGCGCCCACTCGAGTGACCTGGACACTCCACGTTCGTCTGGAGCAAGTGACAAGATATCGGCCGTGGGCGATGATTCAACAAGAAAGACGTCGATAGACTCCCGTTCCTCACAATGGAACAAGGAAACTGCCATCAGACGACACAGACGCAACCCATGGACTCGGTCAAGTCCAGAAGGCCGCGCTCTCAGCACCATCCCCGAGGCTGGTGTTGTACAGGCTCGCCCTACCATTTCAACTGTCGAGAGAGCTTCTGCTGTCAAAATATTCCTCGAGACATACTTCAATGAGCTTCTCTACAAGCCTGATACCCGTGCTCTAAGGCGACAATGTTTGGAATCTCAGTTATGCCACTGTCTCTACTTGACCCCTGACCAGAAAGAGGTGATTCGAGCGTCCAACGACTGCCAGGAGACGTGGCACCTGAGAGAGTTACGGGTGATGAAGTCCAAAGCCATTTCGCCCGCTGGCAAAAAAGATGGTAATGTGTCTCCCGAAAACTACGAACCCCTGCAGATTTTGGGCAAGGGCAGCTTTGGAGTCGTGAGATTGGTACGCGAGAGGCCTGCTCCCGGGCATGCTTTCCCTGGGCAAGTCTATGCCATGAAAGTTATCCGAAAATCAGAAATGTTACGAAACAGCCAAGAAGGTCATCTGCGGGCCGAAAGAGACTTCTTGGTCGCCTCCGAGGGCTCACAATGGTTAGTAGCTGGTAAACCTTTATTGACAGTGACTGGCTAACATGTACCCTGACAGGGCCGTTCCATTGATAGCCAGTTTTCAAGACGCTGCTAACCTTTATTTGGTCATGGAGTACATGCCAGGCGGTGATTTTCTGGGACTACTCATCCGTCAGAATATCCTCCGGGAGCATGTTGCGCAGTTCTACATTGCCGAGATGATCCTTGCCGTGGAGGAGGCTCATCGCCTCAACTTTATCCATCGAGATATTAAGCCCGACAACTTTCTGATATCTGCGTCTAGTCACCTGAAGATATCCGATTTCGGACTTGCGTTCGATGACCACTGGTCCCATGATGCTGCGTACTACAACAGTCATCGATATTCTCTCGTTCGAAGACTGGGGATCAATATCAACGGAGACGAGGCTGACCAGAAGAGCAGCAATGACATCCTGAAGCAGTTTGAATGGTACCAGTCTCTTGTGTCCGGACTTGACAGGCATGGAAAGTATCCTCTGGCAAAGGATGAGGACCTGCAGAGCCTCATCGGCTGGAGAAACAGACATGGCAACCGCACTGCGGCGAGGTCGGTTGTTGGGACGAGCCAATACATGGCTCCAGAGGTTGTTCTTGGCCAGCAGTACGACGGGAGATGTGACTAGTGGAGCATTGGCATCATCCTGTATGAATGCCTCTACGGGCAGACGCCCTTTTTGGCCGAGGAAGGTCGCAAGCAGACCAAGCAAAACATTGTGGTGAGTACACACAAACTTTGAGAAATTGACTCCAGCGTGGAACTGACAGAAAATCAGGAATTCAAGAATCACTTCTCGTTTCCACATCGGCCTGCGGTTAGCGAAAAATGCAAAGATCTCATTTGTCGTCTGATACAAGAGAAGGAGTACCGGCTGTGCTCGAGAAAGTATCAGATGAGATATCGGGCTCCATTCGATGGCACTCGCTCTACAGAATATGTCGGACGTTATGTCTTTGCCAATGATGCAGAAGACATCAAGGCACACAGGTGGTTCAGGAATATCCCATAGGATCGGTTGCAGTCTATGCCGCCCCCCTTCACTCCGCACCTACAGGGTGACGATGACGCCCACTACTTTGACGAGTCGGAGCCCTTCGAAGATTGGTCCGAATCAATGCCCTCGGGCGTTTTCCTGAACTCGGAGGACGTGAGAACCCTACTTTGTGGGTTCGAGACTCATGTTCAAGAGAAGGCGATGGAGCTTGTCAAGACACCGTTTGACGCAGCCAAACTCCGGGGCATCGACCGCGATCTCGATGCCTCGAAAGAGCTGCAACCCAACGAAAAGCTTGCGCTGAAGCAGTTTGTGAGATTCTATGGCCACAAGGAGCGCAGGCGGCCGCGAGACATGCTTCTCCGAGATAAGGATACCAAGAAGACAGTCATGAAGATCCGAAGAGAGACGGCCTTCATAGGGTACACTTGGCGAAGGATGAGGCCTGGGGGGTATATCGCTCTGAGACCGACAGATTCAGGAAACGAGTTGGAACATTCATAGATAAGACCTCTTCTGGTCATGTAGAAGAAGGGTCGGTCCCAGAGAGGGACCGGAGCGAGAATTGGACTTGGATAATCATTATTGGTATTATTATCATTAGAAATTATCAAGCAAGCTTTGCTTCAGTATTAGTTTACACGTCGTGTTTTATCCTAAAATCCTTGCGCTCATGAATCCTGAACCATAAAGTCATTCACTGGGTAGTAATTCGATCAAAGCATCATCGTTCCGTCATTGAGATGATTTAGGTCTTCGTCCCGGGCTATTCTGAGTCTCGGCCTCGGTCAGGGCAACGAGATCACCGGCTGCCACGGCCTTGGCATTGCGGATCTCCCATTCAAACTCCTTGAGGGCCCTGATCTCCCAGGAGAAGAAGAGGAGGGAGAGCAGACCGTCGACCACACCAGCAGCCAAGCCCAAGCTGCTGATGAGCATGAGGATGAAAGCGACGTAGTTTCCAGGGCTGAACCAGACGGCGACCAAGCAGGCGAGCCAGACGAGGAGGGCGACGAAAAAGTGAACACCGCGCCAGTAGCGCTGACGGATCTCGCGGGCATGATACGACTGAATCATGGCCAAGACATCGTCGTAACCAGACATGGGAAGAGAATCGTGATCCGGGAAGCGGCCGTGATGGAGCTGGTCGTCGGGGTCAGGAGATCGACTGGCATCGGCAGAATGAGTGCTGCTGGTTGGGCTACTGGGAGCTAGGTATGCGCCAGTCTGGAGGGCAGCCGAGGGAGTTTCAACGCGAGGCCCAATTGGCCTTGAGATTGGGGAGGGAGTATGCCGAGTGAGGGTCGCTTGAACAGCAAAATGATCTGAGAGTGAGCAATGGAGCTCAGGATGACGCTCAGTCATGGAGACGATGGCAGACTTGATGATCCATCCTGGAGTCGTGGGTGGAGCATCAGGTTCAACACCCGTCGAGGTAAATATGTAGTCGAGACGCTTGCCACGGGGGTCAATAGCATCGGGCGACACATCGTAGACCTGGCCTGCCCTGAGACGGTTCTGCTGGTTCTTGGTCCACCGCCAGGTGTTGTAGACGGAATCACTAGTTGCGCCATTCTCAAGGAGGTTGAAGTCGGCAGTGGGAATCGGGCGGCGGCGAGCCTTCTCGGCGGGGTGGTGAGCAGGGCCGAGTGCGCTGTCAGGGTGGAGGACACGCCAGACGTCGCGTACAGGGGCGTGAGAGGTGATAAGACGGTGGGCGAGAGATAGGGGGAGCATGTTGAAGTCGCCCATGGCGACAACGAGATGACCGCGTTCGGCGGCGCCGCGAAGGAGCTTGGAGAGTTCCCATGCCTGGGCGGTACGGTGGCAGATGTAGGTGCTCTTGGGTTCGGGCTCGTAAGGGGCATGTGTCTAGGCGAGGGAGAGTCAGCTGCTGATAGAGCACAGAGACCAAAGGCCAGAAACGCCAAAGGCTGTATAGTAAGAGACTTACATGTGTATTGAAGACCTCAATAACGTCCTTTCTTCGGGGTCCATAGCGAATCTTGGCGCATGCGACACCCTTACCGACATACCAGTCTCCTCTCCAAAAGGCAGTCGGGCGGCCGTTGAGGGGATACTTGAACATGGTACTCTCCTCGATAGGCCAGCGACTGAGGATAGCTAGGCCGCCACCAAAGGCACCGCTGTGGTAGAACTTGCCATAGGGGAGAATCTGGCGAGTATGTCGGCGGATCGCCTGGTAATCCTCCTGAGTCCAACACTCCTGCAGGGCCACGATATGAGGGGCGGGAGCGAGAGTCGCGAGTTGGCGACCGATCTCGTCGAGTCGAGGGGCGCGGAGGGTCGAGATGTGAAGGAGGCCCCAGCAGTTGAGAGTCAGGAGGTTGAGTTCGGTCGGGAGGCCCTGAGAGTCCTCATCAGGGATGACGGTCGCGGTAGGCGTCGTGACATTTTCGGTGGTGTCGCTCGAGATGACCATGACGATATAGTGGGATGTAGCCGAGATAGATATTATGAAAAGACGTGGATTACTTGGAGGAGGGGGAAAAAGGAAAAAGAATAAGTGAGACTCGCAATGATGCGACGACGCGGTCGAGGAGAGAGGGAAAGTGGGAGGACAGCGCGCGCGCCTCGGCTCGGCTGATGATGGACCGGCAGGATATTAGTTAATTACGATGTTGAGCCAGACAGAAGATCTCATCCGTCACTAGCGGCAGGCGCTAACAAGCGTTGAAGGAGATGACGATAAGCCGAGACAAGAAGGAGAAGGAAAGACAAGATGATAGATAAAAAAAGGAGCGATGGTTGATGTGTGGGGGAAGTTTGAAGCAAAAAGAAAACAACATACTTGGCGATAATTTCCTCTGTATCACCCCCCTGCGACTTCCTCCTTTCCTTGTCGGTACTTGTTGTTTCGTACCTTCCTTCCAGTTCATCTCAGGTACGGGTACGGCGACCGGCGTGGGACCCCATGCAAGTGGGGCCGACCATGCCGATAGTGGTGCGGCCAGCTCCGGGGGGGGGGGTTTTGTTTCTCTAATATCGAAGCCGTGTCATGCGAGAGAAACAATTTCCATCTTGTAGGGCTATATTTGCCTTGATATTGATCAACTTGAAATGAAACCACTGGCTGAAACATCATAGCTACACATTGTTGTCCATCATATCCCGGACCTTTGTAACATCACATCATAGTTCACCCTCACACGCTCAAAGTAACATCCTCATCCCAAGCTCCTTGTGTGAACCAAACAGAGTTCCTGTCCTGTGCTTTAGCTGAGAGCCACATTTCTGTGAGAGAGCGGGGAACAAAGCTTCCACACACACACACACACCCCTTACCAGAAAACCTCCGGCTTTCAACGCTTGCCATGCCATATTATATCCATACAGGACTTTCCCCTCACCGAGCTTGACACACCACCACCACCACCATCCGAGCATCACTTAGCTCGGGCATCATCGGCTCCCCTCATCCCGGAAGCTCGGGGAACATTCTCGTAGAATCGTATTTGGAAGTCGACCACGTGAAACTCTCTCGTAGTCTCATGAAGGGCACCCGTGGTGGTAGCTCATTTGCTTCCATTACACGTCTCCCTGTAACTACATATACAGCCTCGTGTGCCTCGATGAAACATCCAGAACAGATGCACTTGTGCTTCCCCAGTTGTTCAGCCTACGTTGCTTGATCGGCGTGTCACGTCATCTTATACGACTTGTCATCCATCTCGACCCCCCCTTCCAGCGCCAGCTCCAGGCCTTACAACACCACCATCTACAACTACCACGAACCAGACTCTACTGGTTAACCCACCATCGCATACCAATCATGGCCGCCATCTTCGAGTCGTTTCTAATCAAGTTCAAGCTCGTCTTCGTAACATCCCCCGACTCCCCTCCCGCCGCATTCTCTTCCGTCACCGACCAGCTCAAGGTCGTCCCGGGCGTTGAGTCCGTCCATCTCGGCCAACCGCTCGAGAAGCCCGACCACTGGGTCCTCGGCGTGTGCTGGGCCTCGCGCTCCGCACACGACGCCTTCATCTCGAGCTCTGCCGCCACCGAGTGGCACGCCTCGCTTCGCGCCCTGCTGGCCGAGCACCCGATCGTTAGTCCTGCCGCCGAGTACACGGGCGACGTCGGGGCTGCACTTGCTGCCCCCATCACCGAGTTCTGCACGTGCTGGGGCGCAGACGAGAGCTTCACCGAGAACAATATGAAGCCTTTCGCCGAGGCTTGCGATGCCGGGGGGCTATCCGGTTTCCATGGCTTGGCCTATGGCCAGTTTGTCCAGGCCGAGCATGAGAACCCTTCTGTCATCCCTGGCCTAGCTTCGAGATTGCTGCTAGGTTGGGATAGCAAGGAGGCCCATCTGCAGCATAAGAATGTTGGAAGTGGTAGGGAATAACATGCGTTTGGCCGAGTGTCACTGCTAATCTTGGTTCAGTTATCGACGACAACGTATACTACCTCCTTGCTCGGAACAAGAGTCTGGAGATGGTGAGACCTCTACTTTCGCGCCTACATCATCAACACAGCTGACACACATACCATTTAGTACCATGTTCCCCTTCATGTAATCTAGTTCTCGAGATAGACATGCTCGAGGAGGCTGCTGGGGCGTCGCTCTCTGCTTTGATACCATGTGTGATTTGCATCATATCAACCACGAAAACAGAACCAATGAGATGAGGCCAACCTGGATATGCGTCACCAAAGGCTTTTTCCTTTTGCACCAGTGAATTAAAAAAGAGTTAACTCGAGTCAATGCGCCGTAAAAAGCAGATACCTTGGGAGCCGTCAGTTATTACAGAGATGCTCCCGCTCCCCTACCAAACATCCCGATCTTGCTTGTTTGTTCGTCGTCCCGATGAAATGCGAACCCATCCTTTGACACCATTTCTATGCCATTCCACCCGCCCTAGACCGCCCTGCTGCTGCTGCTTTGAAGCCTGGGGTCAAGCATAATGCTATGCTTGCCGCGCGCGTATCGATCGTCGTCCGTACGTCGTCCGTTGCGGGTATTCGATCTGGCCTTTTCGTACTCGAGCCCGCTCCAAACCAACTCCCCCAGCTTAGAATGTGAAAACATGCTTCATCCACCTTTTAACGTCCTTGCTCCCTCAGATATACCGAAATCATTGTCGTCCGCAGTTCGCCCCGTAGTGGGATGTCTGTCGTATTCGCGTAAGGAAGGGTTAGATACGGTGTTTCTCGGATTCTGTTAAAGGTCGCACACGTTAGAAGCTTAGTTGTTGCCAGTTCTGTTTTGAACCTCACCGAGTCGAGAGTAGAGCATGTAAAGAGCCATGCGGTTGCATTCCTCTGTTCCAGTGATTGTCACGAGTCGCTCGTTGCTGTTGTCCTGTGGTTCGTTAATCTTGATCACGCTGTTGCTCATCTGCCGAATCTCATTGATCTTTTGTCCACCCTTGCCAATAATGGCGCCAACCATGTCATTGGGGATGTAGATCTGCTGAGTGATGGGGCCGCCAGGTATCGCGCCACCCATCGGTTGAGCCTGAGGAGCACCGCCGTGAGCCTGCGGACCCGTGTGCGGAGGCATGTGCGGCTGAACGTGAGGGGCAGCTCCGTAGGCACCACCTCCTTGCGCACCACCGTAGTGCATAGGCATGGCTGGGTTGGCCTGGGCCGCGGCATGAGGATACTGCTGAGGGTAGGGCGCAGGAGGCATGTGGTGCGAGCGACGGTCGTTGTGGCGGGGATAGTTCTCGCCTCGTCCGTAGTGGCCCGATGCCGGCTGAGGGCAGTACGGCACAACCTGCATACCTCCAGGAATGGAACCGGCAGGAGCACCACTTCGGGTGGCATATGCAGACGCAGCAGGGCCGCCGAATCTGTCGTTGAGCTGCTCTAGAAGGGTGCTACCCACGTAGTAAGTCGCAATGTGGACAGCATCGGCAACGCCCATAACCACCAGAGATCGCTCGCTCGACATGGGGAGGCAGGCATCCGACGCGTTCAAGCGGGCACCAGAGGCCTCCTGAATCTCGCGGATACGAGCACCACCCTTACCGATGATGGAACCGATCAGGATGTGCGGAATCAGCAGGCGCAGAGGATACGTCTTGGAGGACGAGGTTGATGATTCGTTCAGCGGCTCGTTGTTCAGGGTTCGAATGATCAGACCGAATGCCTTGAATCATGTTAGTCACAAGTTCGCGATAGAAATATGGAGAACAGCCCTACCTTGGCCACAGCGTCCACTATTCCGCTGACAGTGAGGATTCGCTCGACAGCACCCTTCTGATAGTCGCTGACGGTGCATCTGGCGTTGGAGAGCTTCCTGATGTTGGAAACGTTCTCGCCTCCCTTTCCAATCACGGTAGCTGCTTCCGGGCTAGAGATGACAGCACGGATATGGATCCAGGTTGTCTCATCGAGTGCGGTGGCAGAGGTGACGGCGTTGGACGAGGAAGCGGCGACGGCAGTAGCGGCAGCCGTCTTGACGTCGGACCCTTGATCCGCAGCAGCATCGTCGTCCGGCTCGGATTTGGCGGTGCCATTCACCTTGTCGTCGCCGTGGCGGTTCTCAGCGGCGATGTCAGCGGGAGCTTCAGGGACCTCGACGTCCTCGTCGTGCTTGATCTTGTCGAGAGCTGGTCGCTTGGCATCAGGCTGGTCGCCAGCGCGCGAAGGCGAAGAGGCCTCCTCCAGAGGGCGCTTGGCCGATTGGGTGGGTTGAGATGGCGAGGCAGACATTCTTGCTTGGATGTAAATGATGATTCACAGACGTACTCTTCCCGGGTACAGTCGAAAGTATGAAACTTTTGTTTATTGCTGATCTTGCTTGTCTTATATACACTCAGGGGTTTTCGAAGGAAAACGTGCTGGTGTAGTGACTTCGATGGGATGGCGACTCGGTGAAGTATTCGTGAAGTGACTGGTGTCGCGCTGGAAACGGAGCGTGCTGCGTGCGGGCTGGATGGAAGGAGAAGGGATTCGAGAAGTCGGGCTCAGGTCAGGGCGCGTTCCAGAACTCTTGCAGCGGGCGTCGAATTGGGGCCCGGGAAGATCTCCTAGACGGTGGGCGGGAAGGAGGAAGGGCGGAGATAGATGGATGATGGCTTGTGATTGATTGAAATGTTGAATGGTTGTGAGGAGGAGGTGAAGCGATCGATGCTGGGACGGACTTCTGAAAAGCAGAAAGGAAGAAGCACAGTGCTCAGCTCAAACCTATTGACCGCGTGCTCGATCGACCTGTCGCAGCGCCTCGATGGGATTGGATCCTGAGCTAATGCGGGCGAGAGGAAGGAATATCGCGTCGCGAACCGTCGGAAGCAATGCGATGCGATGCGAACGAGGATGGGAGCGCAGAGAGATGAGCAGGGTCGTTGGATCGGTGACTCTCCTCTGGGGTTGCGCGAGGTTTTGCCTGTGTCGCAAGGGAACGAAACGAAGGCGCCAAGGCTGGGGGAGGAGCGATGACCAATCCAAGGGAGGAAAAGAGACAAGAAAAAAAAAACAAGGGGCGCTCAGAGACGATTACTGATAATCGCTCAAAAGGCAGAAGATGAGAAACCTCACGGGGTTGAATGGAAAAGGGAAGGGAGAGATGACACGAAGTCAAGCGATCGATGGATGGGGTTGGGGCGAGAGGAGAGTTTGGGAGAAGGCGGGAGAAGCAGCAGCTGAAACCAAATCGCTCTCGTCGAATCCGCGGACGAGGATGCGCTGGCCTAGGGTCACGTGAGGCCCACGCTGCCGCTGATGAGAGAGCTTGGGCCCCAGACAAGCCACGCCACGGCAGAGGCACAGTGCGGAGATGTCCTAGAGCTTGGTTGTGTTGGTGAATTCAGGTTGATGGTTCTACGAAAAATAGGTACCTACCTAGGTATAGATAGTTGGAATTGTCATTTATTTGTATTTGGCATATAGCATTCTTCCAATTCTCCCCTTCTCTGGTTATTCCGGCCAAAGCTGATCAAGTTTGCACAAGGCAAGCAATCATTGTCACATCTCCACAGCCTGGCTACACACCACCACGGCGCCCTAAATTCCGGGGAGCCAGGAAGGCTGCCGTGATTTTCAGAGCCACTGAGACCGTCGTTTCAAGCTCGCATTTTGTCCTGCAGGCGGCTCATTGTAAGCAACATTAGGCAATGGCGTGACGCGAGAGGGAAACTGAATTAACAGACCTCTTGTGATTGATGGGATTTCCAATCCAAAGACTGTGCTTGCTTCGTTCGTATCAGCTTCTCCATTGCATCTCGTGGTTTCAGAGGTACCTGGATTGCTTGTCTGGCCACTGCCCACCGTGTAGCGCACGGTACCTGCAAACCACACCTCACCCACAGCGCCTTTGCGACGCGCGCAAAAGCGAGCATCACATACACCCAGACACCATCCAGTCTGCCTCCTCCAAGCGGCGTGTCTCCTGGGCAAACAGCCAAAGAAGAGACTTCACCTTGGTCCACTTGACTCTCGAGAGAGCCAGCCCTTCACGTGAGACCGTCTTGATACCATCCACGGGCACCTCGCACGCGCATTCCCATTCATCTGCCGGGCTCCCAACTCGCATGATTTGAGGCGCATCCTCCTCGGGCCGCGAAATTCTCGGCCACATCGTTCTGGACCGCCCTGTTGCAGCGTTTGCTTGCTAACTAGAGTGTAAAAATAGCTCTGGTGGAGCTCCCTATCCCTCCTTCACCCTCCAGAACTAGGAAGCATGGATGAGAGATCGCAGCGCGCCGAGGCCCAGGCGTATACAGTCAGTCTCGATCAGACGCTCAAAGAGCTTCAGCAAAAAGTTCGCGAGCACGAGAATGACTTGGAAAGGGTATGGTACTCCCATTTTCTTGTAAACCTCATCAAATCTGACCGATAAATAGCTCCGGTCAGGTCAACATGTGCTCCCTCAGTCGGTAGCGGGACAGGCGCGGGTCATCCAGACGGCCCTCAAGGAGGTGACGGATTCCGACCCCTTTCTACCTTCTCCAGGATCTCTGCTCCCGGCGTTGCTGGCTCTGCGCAAGACTCATCAGACTATCCAAGAAAGCAATGCGTATCTCGCCTCGCAACGCGCCAGCCACGAGCAGTTGTCGCGCCAGCTCGAAGCTGATCAAGCGCGTCTCAAGGATCAGAACCTGCTCGGTGAAGCTCTGAGCGCAAGGATCCAGTCTCTCCGCGATGAGTTGGACGCCAATACCAATGTCACCCCAGCAGAAGGGGCAAGAGAGCGCCTGCAGGAGCTCCGGAACAAGAAAAAGAGCTATGACAGGGAGACGTCAAGGCTCATGAAGGTGCTCCTCAAGTTCATCGACAACCAGCTGGCGCCTATGCTCGCGGCAGAAGAGCTGGGTGGCCCCGTCGTTGGTGACCTCATGGATATTGACAACGAGGATCTGGCGGCGGGCTTCAACGCACAGGGAAAGCTCAAGAAAGCCAAGGAAGGGACCGGCCAAGACGATAAGCGGCAGCGCAGGATCGACGAGATCTGGGGCCAGGCCGCTGACGAGGCCGGGGGACGCCAGGACGAGGTCACAGGGGCGGCCGCCGAGATGAGGCAGCTGACCGAGGAGCTGCTCAACACGCTCGCCGAGGCCAACGGCGACAATTCTGCATCGTATGTGCGCCTGCCGCGCGAGTCGGCGGCAGCGCGGTTCCTGGTGAGGTCCAAGGTTGCTCAGTTTCACCCTCGAGATGCGACGAGGCTCAGACTGGTTGACTTTGGGCGAGATTTGGAGGCTTAAAGAGTCATTGTTGGAATGGATATATATCAGAGGATAGTCTTGCATACTGCTCGTGTTAAAATACATGCAGCATGATATGTAATACCAGAAATAACAATCATCTTGCCTGATTTTTTAAACCTTATGGCCTTGAATTCTTCCCATTCATCCCATCTATCGCTTCCCTGATGCTGGTTGCCAGAGAAGCAACCACTTTAACCCCTTAGCCCTCTCATTGGTCAATTAGCCTAACGCGTCCCCCCCGTCGCGTCTCCCTCCCAACCAAGATAGGTCCCTCCCTGCCTAGTCAAGCTCCCCCCTGTCAAGGTCAACCTCTAGATAATCAATCCTTCTTCTACACTTGTCAACTTTTTCTTTTCCCCCCTTTGACAATCATGACTGCCGACGCCGCGACCAACGCTACCATCTCTTCCCCTCCCGCCAAACGAGTAAAGACCGCCGCCACAATGGAGGCTCCTCCCGCCCTGCAAATCAAGAAGCTCTCGGACAAGGGCCGACTGCCTACTCGCGGCAGCGCCTTTGCTGCTGGCTACGACATCTACGCTGCGCGCGACACGACAATCCCTGCGCGGGGAAAGGCTCTTGTCGACACCGACATTAGCATGGCTGTGCCCGCTGGCACTTGTGAGTAGCTAGCTCTATTTACAGAGTGCGGTTCCATGTGGATTTGCTAACTAGATGGGATCCAACAGACGGCCGCATTGCTCCCCGATCTGGCCTCGCCTCCAAGCACTTCATCGACACGGGCGCTGGCGTCATCGACGCAGACTACAGAGGTCAGGTCAAGGTTCTTCTCTTCAACCACGGCGAGTCCGACTTTGAGATCAAGGAGGGCGACCGCATCGCCCAGCTCGTCCTCGAGCGTATCTACACCCCCGATGTTGTCGAGGTCCAGGAGCTCGAGGAGAGCGTCCGAGGCGCTGGCGGCTTTGGAAGCACCGGTTAGAAAAAAAAGACAATAGGGCTTTCTTTGGTTGCTGGTTCTGGCATGAATTATGAAAAGTCAAGGGATATTACGGCACTAGACTTGGCTGATGGGGATATGGATGAGAATACCAAGGGGATATTCACAGATAGAATCAGAGAAACAACGAGTATGCGCTCTTCTTTAAAACACGTCTATGCATCTTGTTCTATATCCAAGTTCTATATCCCGTCCTTTCTATATCGCCTTGGCACGATATTCTGTCGACGGTGAGCGTAAGCAGTCTAGATTCCTCACAAGCTGCAGCTCAGCTGCCTTGCTCTTGGCCAGATGGACCTTTGTGTCGTTGGCGCGGTCCTGGGGCCTCATCTCGGTAAGGGTGCGATCGACGACGCCGCGCATGCCCTCGCACGTCTTAGAGAGTACTTCGTGCATGCTAGCTAGGACCTTCTCGGCGGCGCGGGCGAGTGGCAGCTCGACAGCCGAGACCGAGTCGTCGCTGAGCCAGCTAGCTGTGTGACGAAGACTGTCGTTGGCGTTGTAGACGGCCTCACGCATGCGGATCACCATGAGAGCGCCAAACATGTCACCGGTGCCGCTAAAGTAGCAGTCGATGGATGGAAAGACAATCTTGAAGAATCGGGCCTGTCCTGTCGACGTCATGCTTGAGCCCACTACTGAGAGATGCGAGGGTGGGTGGTCGGGGGCTTCAAGGTTGACTGAGGTGATGACGATGTGGGGGACCTGGTACTTGTCGTGCATAGCCTGGATGGCCTTGTGCAGACTGTCCATGTCGTGGATCTTGCACTCTGAGAGGAGCCTGGACGAGCTGTTAGTTCAGGACTTGAGCCAAGTGAAGAGCTCCCTACTCTGCCTCGAACTGATTCGGTAGGATGAGATCGGCGTCGTGGAGGAGCTTCTTGTAAGCCGGCACGACCTCCTCTGAGACGTAGAGCCTACCGTTGTCTCCCATGACAGGGTCGAGCACCCAGAAGAACTTGCCCGGGGTCTCGGCCGCCTTTTGCTTGAGCTCACGGCCGATCTGCCCCACCGTGTTGACGGCCTCGGCGCCGGGGATGTATCCCGAGAGCATCATGTCAAAGTCGTCCAGGTAAGACTGCTTTAGCCCCTCGTACAGCTCCATGATCTCCTGCGCCGAGACCCTGGTGCCCTTCCATTGCTTATAACCGGTATGGTTGCCTTGGCGCGTTTAAAAGGTCGCCGGTCAGACTACATGCTCTTTCGACTGTTTCAAGAGGCCGGCTACTCACTGAACTGGACGGTGTTGAGGGCAGCGACGTCGCATCCCAGAGACTGCAGCACAAAGACGGCGATCTTGTTCCCCACGTAACTGGAAACCCCGGCAAAGAGTCAGCTTCTGCGGATGACGACTTGGACTTGGGAACTCTGGATTTCAATTTACCCCGAGACAACCTGAGACGGGTCGGACATTTGTCAGCCAAGGAGCGGGAGAATGAGAGGACGAAAAAGAGAGGTCGTACATGGCTGGCGACAGCGAGAACCCGCGTGTCGGGCACCGGGAGGGTATCAGACATTGTTCCGAGGTGGTATTCTCGGGGGAGTATACAAGGTTTCTTCTGGTCACTCTTTCTTCCTCTTTTCTGAGCCAAGAGGTAACCCCAGGTTGAGACTTTTGGTGTCGAGACGTCACTGGACCAAATGCTCTCTCTCTCTACGTCAGAGCTCAGAGAGAGATTTTGAGGTGATTTAAGTGACTGGTCGGAGAACAAATGCCGGGGGTTGACGTATAAGCAGTTGGAGGTCGAGAGCGGGAAGTTAAGTGAATGAATGAGCAACAAGGACGGGGCCAAGTCGTGATTTGAGTCAGAGCGGTTGTCTCTATCGATGGAGGTTGTAGGTTGGTTGGTTGGTAGTCACGAGGTAACTCGAAGCACCCGAGTCTACGTTAGCCTGCGTCAAGTGGGTAAGGCAAGTCAGGAAGGCAGGTACCTTGGACATGCACATCGACGACGTTATATGGATCCTTCCTTTCCTCGAGTCAATCCCGTCCCTTCCAGTTTTTTTTCCTGCTAGCGACTTCCATCCCGTCCCGTCTGCCCCGCCAAAAAAAAAAGAGGCCGATGCCGTTCATTGCCCCGCACTAGGGAAATCCTCACTCTGTGTGTCGTTGACTGTGGCCTCACTCCGCCGACTCGGGCTGTCGCTTAGGCCTTTGAGTCAACTGATGTGGCCTGTTGTTGACTTTAGTAGACAGCATGGAACTATCGCGAAGACCGATAGCATGACAATATGGACACCGATAATTCCAGTCTTGGCATTCCATCACAACAGGACTCTTCACCTGCAACCTGATGTCATCCATCATGATCCATGGCAAATGCAAAGCATGTATCATTATCGTCAAAGTAGACGTCTTGTATGGCCAGGCTATCATGACATCGATGCCATGCCAGTCTAGACTCTTCATACATGGTCCTTCCATCTAGTCCGTCCGTCCCAATCACCCAAACATTCCCTCCGTCCCTTGTGAGTCTCTCAAGAGTTATATCCCTGGTATTCGTATCCCCGGCACATTCCCCGCTGCGCGTACACATCACAGCCACTTCACCGTATCCTCGTAACCTCAACGCCGGGCTTATAGTCAAGTAGGATGGTGTCGTATCATGTTTTCGGTGCAGTTTACTCCTCGTCGCCAATCTGTTTTGCATCCATGTTAGTAAGCGAGTAGCGATAGTACAGAGGGTGCAAGTATGGAGACGACTTGCCTTGGGGGCGAGGTAGAAGCGCAGGTGGCTGGAGCCCGCAATCTGGTACTCAACCAAGAGTGGCACTTCGTTGGAGAGGCAGATCTTGACCTGGTTGGAAAGACCGACCGCCTTGCAGAAGTTGACAAGGTACTTGAGGGAGAAAGTGAGAGAGACGGGCTCTGTCAAGTCAATGGTGACGTTGTTATCGGGCTTGTCGATTTCGGTGTGGGTGCGCAGCATGACGGAGCCGTTACCAATGTCACCGCTGCATGCAAACTTGACACCGTCCTTGGAAGCCTCGATGATGACTGTTGAAACCTGTTAGCAGTGTAGTGATGACCCCTGGAGTCTGTACCAACCCGATTCTGACATGGCCATCAGATCCGTGCAGATGCGTCGAAACTCGGCCGAGGGCATCGCGATGGTAGCGGCATACTCGGTGTCGGGGATACCCAGGTGCTCCTGGTCGATATCCATGAGCTTGAGGTCGTACTCGCTGATACGGTCGTTCTCCGAGTTCTCAAACGACAGGTTGAGCACGTCGGGCCCATCCTCAGCCTTGAGGGTCAACTGGTCCTCGTTCTGGGCAGCGCGCAGCACCTTGGTCAGCGAGGTGAGGTTGACGCCCAGCGAGATGTTGCGGTCGCAGCGGTAGGGCTCGAAGGCCTCGGCCTTGAGCATCATGGAGACGAGGGCAACGTGCGAGTTGTCCATGGCCTGGAGGGCGATGCCCGTGTCATTGCAGTCGAAGTTGCAGTCCTGGACCAGGTCCTT
The DNA here is from genome assembly GCA_011320165.1 of Fusarium protoensiforme. Classification (NCBI taxonomy): domain Eukaryota; kingdom Fungi; phylum Ascomycota; class Sordariomycetes; order Hypocreales; family Nectriaceae; genus Fusarium; species Fusarium protoensiforme. Next base: position 65,208 of record JAANQP010000039.1, read on the forward strand.
GATCGAGTCCACCACCTTTTTCAGGACCTGGGCCTGTTCGAGTCGTGCTTCCAACATGTCTGTAGCCGTGATCCTGTTAGCCTGTGCTTGTGCTTGTGCTGCAATGCTGCATGTGATGGTGATGCTGGGTTTTGCGCGAAGCTGCCACGCAAGGGGCGGGGCAACCGTGGGTTGCTGGGGAACAACTGACTGAGAGAATAGACTGGTGATCAGATAAAGAGGAGGAGAATGGAGACGTCAGAGTCAATGGGTGGATGTGAGGAAATTGGCGGCAGAGACGGAGTTGTCCAGAGCAGGAGAAGGATTAGAGATTGTTGATGTCGTGAAATCAAAAGGTGGAAAATGGGAATGGATCTAAGATTGGATTGTACGCAGGCAGGCAGCTTACCGAGTACCTGCCTTGCCTCTAAATTAGCACAGCGCCTGTGGTAGCCACTTAACGCGAAGGACGCGGGCGCGGTTAAGAGCTAGCCTGGCGACGCGTCGAGACGCGGGGCAATACACGTGCCAACCTATCACATCAACCTCCAACTCTCATTTGTAGGTGAGGATGGAATAGGCAGGTTCTTATTCAATTAGACCCCTAAGGTCTTGTTCTGTTATCAACCTGGGACGATCCTCTATCATACATCCAAGTATCTGACAGCTAGTTAATAATCATTATCTTTAGAATGCAATCAATCGATCCTTGACGCAAAGAAACAACCTGGGCACAAAGAGTGTCATGTACAGGTATGTGTGCCGTCAACCTTGTGCAGGTGTTCTGGTACACATTGTCCTAGAATTCCCGTTTGACGAGGGAATTGCAACGGCCAAGCAGCCCAGTTCAAGAGCAAAAAAACATTCCCAATCCTAATCCCATGCGCCGTTGCCCAACCTTAACCCTTCTATGAAAAAGCGCCGCCCACAAAGAACTGACCATGTCGTCGTGACGCTGCCTTGATGCTGGACGTTTCTATCGGTCCGTGTCTGTCTGTCTGTTTGTTCCGGTTTGATATACGTGATTGAAAAGCGAGTGTAGAAAAGCGTGTCCGTCCATGCCTGGCCAGGTGATGGTGATGAGAGAATGGCGGGAAGCGATGACAAAAAACTGGCGGCGAAAATGATCGTAACGTTGTGATGGTCGACAATATGAAAGAGATTCGTCCTACATCGACACAATCCTTCCTGCGGGCGCGCTGGCTCGCGTTCGTGGCCGTAGATTAATGACTGTCTCCAGCTCGCGGAGCATTCCCTTGGTTGCGTCGATGTGCTGTCGTGCGATGGCCTTCTGTTCCCTCTCCTCTCGAACCTTGAGGATTCTCTCCCCTCTCGTAAGCATGCTTCGCGGTCGCGGCCGGGCGACTGCCTCGAATACTTCAAGCGTCTCGTGATCTGCGGACCCGGCATATTCTGAGTTTGGAGGAGATTCGCCCGTCAGGGCCTTGAGCGCTTCAGCTGTTCCGCCTCCTTCCTCGACAGTCGTGAGCCCGCTCAGGGAGCTTGCAGGCGACAGTAGGGTGCTCATAGATGAGAGCCTCTTTTCGTTCCTATCGATACCGAGTGCCAGAGCTGCTCTACCTTCCTCCCATGCCGCCATCAAGTCTTTGAGGTCCATGCCAATTGACTCGAATTGCGCCATGAGATTGGGCCCGAGCTCAGAAATGTCATTAGAGTCATTGAGTGTCCTGTCTGACTCTTCTCGGAGAAGTTGAAGCTTAGCTTGCAAGCCTCTGATTCCACTCGAGAGTGAGTTGAGTTTTCGTAGTTGAGCTCGCCAACGTTCTCGTCCAGGGGTTAGAGCATGCTTTGGCGTTGGCGGCGAAGTGAAAGCTAAGTAAGATGTGTAAGCCAGAGCATCACCTATGGGTTGTTGCATAAAAACTCACTTTGTTCTTCGCCCAAAAGAGTCTGCAGCCTGGTACATGCAGAACTGGTTGAGGCATTGAGGTTGAGAAGGGATTCGACAGCTGTCGTCCAACGAAGCAGGTCATTGGCATCACCGCTGGCATCAAGGGCCAACAAAGCGCAGAGAAAGAGCTTGCGCACGATGAAGAAACGGGCAGACAAGATCTTGAGCGTTCTCAACGACTCGGGGTCCTCAAACTCTTCTTGGTTGAAACCACGGCGTGCATCTGACATGTCGAAATCGGTTATGTCGTATATGTCGTAGTACTTTTCCAAGTCTGTCTGTTCCGCAAAGCCGTTGACTACCGTGCAGACTTGGTTATATGCGTCGAGAACTTCGGCCAATGATTCCTTCGCCGCCTTGCGCAACCGAACACATTTGCGTGTCTGCGCACGATCCTCGATGCGGCTAATCGGAGGCAAGGGTGCGCTACTGCGAAATAGTTAGCAAAGGGCATGCCGGTGAGGTGAGACATGGACTAACAGTCGGTATCCTCGGGAGACTAGCTCAACCTCCTGTATAAGAGAAAGCGCAGCTCCGGATGCGGTATCGAAAGCGTGCGAGATCTCAATGAACTCCGTGATCTCCAAAAGTGACTGTGACCGTCGATAACGCAACCATTGTCTCCTCATATATACTTGCCCTAGCAGCATCGCAGCTGCGCATAGGATGAGCAAGAAGATGAGTCTCTTTCTCGTAACGCCACTTTCCACCACCCAGCTCAGGACAACCGCAATAGCAAGAGCCGCAAGAACTGATGCCAGGATGCCTTCGGTCGACAACAGAGATTTGGATTCGTCGTGAGGTGGTCCATCCGGGTTGGCGGTGAGGGGGTGCTGTCCTAACCCCGAGTGGCCGCTCAATAACTGAGAGGCAATAATGGTATATCGAAATTGCTCGAGAAACTTGGCGTTATCCGCTCGATCGATACTCGCTGCTACGGCGGCCTATGAGGTGGAAATTATGAGCGTTGTCGAGGGATAACTTGGGGCCACATTGACGTACCGAATAGTTTCTCCGCATGGAGCGCAACACCGAGGGCTTGGGGACATCTAATCGGAGAGGGTTGGGCACTTTATTACGGAATCTTGGCTTCACCAAGGGTCGACCAGTGGGAGCGAAGGGAGATGGACTGGAGGGTGGTGAAGGGCTGGATCGACCGGCCGAGGATTCTGGTTCTGGCGTTGTCGCGCCAGGCGCCCAGTCCGACTGAGGCTCATCTCCCCCATCTTGCAAAAGGTCAGCCATCGAGGCGAATAGGTGGTTGATGGACGAGGCTGAGGAGGGAGCTCACCTCTGAGGTAGTCGGCGAACGGGGTCTCCTCATACACCACGGGCTCCATCTAACTGCTGTGTGACGTAGTCGGGGGCGATACGGGATGACGCAAAGCCATCGAGCGTGTGACGGTGAGGGCGCAGGCGCGGGCAGTTCTGTATGGTTAGCGTGTTGTTGTGGTGGTTTCGATAAGGTGTTGTTCAAGTGCAATGTTCAGGAGAAGGCGACACAAGGTGATAGACGATAGTGGACAAGGACAGGCTGGTGGGTGGTTGATGGTCCCGATTGGGGAAGCTCCACGGCTACCGTACGGTCCGCGCGCTTCAGCGGTCAACCCGGTCGAGTCGAGTCGAGTCGACAAGGATGGCGGATAACTAGACGACCGACGGAGAGATGCTAGAGACCGGTGATGCACAGAAGCGAAGTATCAATGTCAGGGCGAGCGAGCAGAAGCATGGACCGCTGAGCTCTTTGGTCCTGGGTCAAATTTCGGGGCCGAGATTGATGGGTACCATTCGTCAACGCATGGAACGCAGACGCAGGGAGACGCAGGGACATGGAATCGACTGCAAGCGGGAGAAATAACACGACGTATCAGCGCACAGCAAGGGGCTTCTGGGGCCTCCTAGCCGCATGGGTTTGGCTGTCAAGTTCGGCCAGCCTGCTTGTGGTGGCGGAGTCTTTCTTCAGGGGTTTGCCATTTGGGGCGGGAACATGCGCGAGCTGCGCTAAAGGGGTGGAGTGTGCATTCCAGCAAGCAGCAGTTGAGTTCAGTTCAGCTCGGGGGGCGGAATAGTGTTTCTCCGAAGTCCCTTGAGTTCTAGGTCACCTTCCGGAAGGAGCTCGGACCCGGCGACACCGGCGCCTTACCTAAGCCCGAGACTCCGGGGTAAAGCCAGGCTAATCGGCTCCTCCCTGGTTGGCTAGTCCAGATTTTGAGAAACTTCAAATGCTACCCCGAAATAGTACATCCCACCTCTCGAGTCTCCCACGCCGCCTCGCCCGTGCTTCCACGGGCCCCGACTTTGAGCCGCCTCCTCGACCGCAATGAGGGCGGATGCCTGCGACAAGGTCCATCACGCGAGCTCGTCCAATGCCCCTGCGATGTGCCGTCGCGTGCTGTCGTGCGGGCATACACCCTACCCCGAGCTCGCCAGACGCCGTCTGGATCACCAATGCCGTCCTGCACCGAGCCATTGAGCGGTTCCACCATGCCCATTCGATCCCATGCAGGCGTCTCAGCTCCTGCCCGGGCCCGATCGAGAGCCGGCGGCGTCTGGGCAAGCGCCACATGACCGCCATCCTCCCCGAATCTCGCACCTCGCCTCTACCTTGGACGATCGATTTACCTTTCAACCTCGGGGAATGGAGCTGGGAGGCTCCCACTGCTCCGATAAACCGCCATAAGAAACAGCTGAGCTTCTTTGAGCGGCTCATCAGATGGCTCGAAGGACCCGCGGAGGACGTTTCGATACCTGCTCCGACACCCACAACCCCAGCGGAAACCATATCAGAGGCCCAGGAAGTGCTGACTGAGCTCAGAGATTCTCTTGCCGACCTCACAGGGTTTCAAAGCAGAGGGAGTCTGTGTGAGGCCTGCAAACCCTACACAGGCCGACTTCTTGAGTTGATTCGGTCAAGAGCGATCTCCTGCGACGACCTGACATTGGCCCTGGATCCGTTTGACTCGCGTATCCGGGAGAAAGTGTCACCCCAAACTCTCGACTGTGTTCACGCATGGTATCTGGAAGACGTCGTCTACACTATTCGTGATAGTCGAGTCGTGCCGTCACATGATGCATACGGCACGGAGTTTTGGCATCGATTCTTCGACCAGACGATCGCGTTGACGCCGCAGCGACCGACATTCCGTCTTTTCCAGACACTGGTTATCGCGGGCGTACAAAAGATATATTTCAAGACGGTTCCCGAGTACTATCTGCGCTTATTCCAGGCCAACATCCTGCATCATGCGTCTCTCCCTGGAGAGAAACCAGCCCGTGCGGCAGAACAGCACGCATCACTTTTCGAACAAGTCAAGTTTTTCAGGAAGGGAGGCCTTGTCGAGTTCTGCAACAGGCTGATCGAATCGTGTCTGTCGATCCCAGGTGACGACGAATATCGCAAAAGAATCGCATATCACCTGCTCCAGACCTTGGCATATATCATTCCCCTCAGCAAGGGGACTTTTTCTCGGTTTGCCGGTCAGATCAACGGGACAGCCCAGTGGAAACCACAAGAAGCCTACGTCCTCGTCAGAGCCCGCCTGCTATCCAAGGCGCGCAATCGAATTCTTGTGGCAACATATTACCACCGATCCCTGAACATGGGTAATGGCAAGCACTGGTACTGGCTGATCAAGGCCGCCCTCGGCGACAGCTCGGAAAGACAGCTCCAGAACCTACGAACCCTGACACACTCGGCCAACATCGTTGGCAACCTGGACGAGCTTCTCACGGCAGCAGCCCAGATGCCACACGCCGGGACGCTCCTCCGCGATATCTTGATCGCAAGCCGCGATCCTCATGTCGCCGTCGCCGCATGGGCGACGTATAACGACGGACGTCAAACAAAGGCCAAGTGGGGTTGGCACATATGGCTTCCCTACCTTAGGGACCTGATAGAGGATCCCGAGGTCGACGTCGCCCTCATCTGGGACGCTGTCGACCTCTTGCCGTTCAAGTCGATGGAGACATTGCCCACAAGGTACCATTGGGAAGGCATCGGGGACAGGATGACGTTGCTGGAGAGGATGGGTGACTGGTTCATGTCGAGATCCGACGTCACCCCCCGCCAGCGCCTCAGATTCATCGAGAAGTGCATAGCGCACGGCAAGGTTGCAGGAAAACCCATGTCGAAACGTCTCATGGCCAACCTGGCCAAGCTTGTCGTCAGGGATCTGGAGGAGGGCAGCCTGGGCCGCACGGCTCGGCTGCAGTATCTGATCAAGATGACGGAATTGCACTTGGGCCCGGAGGAAGCCGAGAAGGTCAGGCATCAGCTGGAAGGATGGAGATGGGTCATCGTCAACCAAGACTCTGGCAACGTACCCAAGACTGAGTTTGACCTACAAGAGGAGCTGGGCGAGCTGGAAGCCGAGATGGATGACTACCACGCCCGTCAGGGGCTTGTAGAGGGGGGACTGCAGTCTGAGTGCGAGGTTCAGGAGTCGGCGGGAGCTTAAGAGACGATTCAACGAGCAATGTATACCTAACTCGAAAGCATTAGAAGACATGACGGGCAAAAAGGAAGGAGGGCGTTTGGAGTATGAACCAAGGGAAAAACGATGGGCTTTGGGACCAACGATTGTGTATCCCCGGGCTTGGCTTGACGTAAGGAGTCAAGCTTCCTAGGACATTTGTTTGTATAACAGTGTAGAAATACTATGCATCAACAAAATCAATCACTTTCAAGGCACAGTTGAGCCAGTATTGAACAACCAAAGCATTCATTTAAACATGTCAAGTCGCAACATCATTACAACAAATCTAACTACTTCATGTCGAGCCCAAGAAATACAACGACTCATAAGGTGAGAAGCACAAGGCATGACGAATACAAAAACAGGGCTCGAGAGAGAAAAAAAGGAAACGGAAAGCCGGCCGTTAAGAAGGAAAAAAAGAATAAAAGTAATACAAGTGAAGAAAGAAGAGAAAGAAAAGAGAAAAGTGTCGAGCAACATTAGACTGAGATCGTGAGAGCCTTTTTTCCCCTCCAAGATCGTAAGTAAACCAAAAAGAATGATAGAAATCCAAAAGAGACAAAGGAAACGTCGTTCGTTAGATATGCGTTATACCTGAACGATCAACCCCAAAAAACACCGCGCATATCCCTTTTCCTGTGGTATCTTTCCCAATCCTAAATCCCCCCTTCTAGATATTCCGCCTCGGCGGGCTGCGGCACCATGCTCTCTGTCGTGACGCTGATGTGGCTTCGTGCGCCAGCAGAGGCATTGCCGCCGTCACTCGAGGCGGGATAGATGCTCTTGGACCGAGCAATGAGCACCTGAGCGGGACAGACGACGATTTCTTCGTCGCCCCGTCCATTGTCGTCTCCCTTCTTGACAACAAGTGGGAAGAGCACAACTCGGATGATGGCTCCTTGAGCCTCGAGGTCCTCGTTGGACATGGTAACGCCGCCACTGCGCTCGTTCATCATGGATGCGTTGAACGAAACTGTGGCAGCAAGCTCGCCGTCTGCGTCATACTCGGGACGCAGAGGCGGCAACATCATGTATTCAGCTTTTTGCGTACGCATCTCGATCGAGAGACCAACGGCCTCTCTCATGACGCGTCGTAGCTGAGATTGAATCTGATCCTCCAGGTTTGACGGTGGCGGGAGGATCTTGCACAGCGTCTGGAAGATGGCCTGGACAACGGCCTCTGTATCCAGATCACGCTGGCGTTTGAAGCTGTCGCGCTTCGACAGCAATGTAAGGGTGACGGCTCGCCATCGGCGAACCGCCTCGGGAGGGCCGACCTCGGTCAGCAGCTTCTCAAGCGACTTGAGCTTCTGTCTCTGCTCCCGATCCATGCCAAACAGGTAGCGGGTGAAGATAAACTCCCACACCATGTGCATGGTCATGGACATGAAGATGTCACGTCGCTTTACTCGGTCCCGAAGGTAAATGTCGACATCGGAGCCGTCAAGGACGGCATTGTCGAGTCGGTCGATTGTCTTCTCGTCATTGATCTCGCTTGTAAGACGGCAAGCGCGCATGTCGGAAAACTTGGAAAATCGGAGCACCCATTGCTGGACATGGGAGCATAGTTGTTGGCAGCGGTGATCAAAGTGATCCTCGTCGCGGATGTTAAGGAAGGCGTCGTCAGCAGCCTTAGTTTCGAGAATCTGACGCTGCAGATCACGGATCTTTTCTTTGGCAGAGTTAAGCTTAGCACGAAGGGCGGCAATCTCTGCGTCCTTGGCTTCCATGGTTTGTTCCGTCGTTTTTCGGGCGCGTCGAACCTCGGACAGCTCGCGTGTGACGGTCGCGTTTCGGGCCTCGAGGTCGGCAACGCGGCCCGTCTCCTTGTTTGCCAGCTCTGCATTGGCACTGGTGAGGCCAGTATTCACCTCGGTTAGGCGAGAGACTTCGTTTTGGAGGTAGTGCAGAGTCTGCTTGAGGCTGTCGATCTCGCCGTCGCGGTCTGCCAAGGTAGAGGCGGCCCGGTGGCTGATGCTCGTCTCGGCCATGGCGCGGGCCTCGGTGAGCATTCGATTCTCAGACAGGAGCTGCTCTACCTTATTCTCAAGCTCAAGCACCTGCATACTCTGTCGGCGTCGCATGCTGTGGGGCCGGGTGGGCGATCGGGGTGAACCGATGCGGCCCTCTCCGTAGCCATCCTGCGAGAGAACGTGTCAGTGAGATGAGGAGTCTAACAATTGGTTCTGAGTATACTTACGTAGACGTCGGCCATGTCCTTGGCACGGGCTCGACCCTCATTTGCAACGGGCGTGGAACTGGCGGGCGTGGTGTTGTTTTGTTGGCGAAGAGAACGAAGATCTCCGCTCATTCGCCTGTCGACCCGACGGAGCGGCGGTGTGGAGGTGCGGATGCCTGGGCTTTCAGGCCGGAACTTTAGTGGCTCCGGCGTCCGTCGACGGGAGAGGCTGGTGTTGGAAACTGCTCGTCGCCCTGGGCCCTCGAGAATGCTCGGCGTTGATTGGCGGGATATGGGAGCGTTGTCTGACACGCTGCGCTGGGCTTGGCCCGCCACTGAGGCTGAAGAGGCTGTTGCCCCTGGGGCTGGTGAGGGTGTTGGCGTTGAGAGCCCTCGAAGTGCCGCTAATCCAGCTCCCGCTGTCACTGCCGCCGCCGCGGCGCCCACTGCAGTGAGAGCGCCATACTGCTTCCGCTCCTTCTTTTCGGGTTCTGGTGTCGGTCCCGGCGCGGACGGTTCTCTTAGTACTGGCGTGCCCCGGGGCGAACGGCGAAGTCTCCGTTCGCTTGTTGGCTCTGGCGTCCGGAGCACCGTACGTTCCGGCTCGCCCGTGTGAACTCCGCTGTCGCGATGCGCCTCTTGACTAAGTCGTCTGCTTCTTCTTTGGGTAGGTGTTTCTTGTCCGAGACCACTGTCGCGCTGCGCTTCTTCGCTTAGCCGTTTGCTTCGCCTTTGAAAGCTCGCCGCGTCGCCAACAAGTCCACTGTCGCGCTTGGCGTCAGGTGTCTTCCAGTTAGACTTAGATGGCTCGGCCTCCGATTCAGGAACTTCCTTCACGGGAGCCAGAAGTCGGGAGGGGGGTCGGCGTAGGTCGCTGAGCTCTGATCCCATGTCTCCCATTGGTGTAGGTGGCTGGCTGTCCTCTCGTAGCAAACCACCTTGGGGTTCCCCAACGTCCGGTCCAAGGCGCAGGAGGCCCTGGGGGGAAGAAGTTCGTGAAAATGCCAGATCTCCCCGGCCTAGAATCGGGCTTTCCATCATGTCCAATGTGTCCGTGTGTGTGCATTGTCGTGGTGTGCCCTTCCATCCCCTTTCCGGCTCGGGTGTCTTGCTCTTGGCCGGAGTTGAGCGCTTGAATTTATCCTCGTCCCTCTCCGCGTGCTTGTCCTTGCTTGGCTTGTTGGGTGTGAAACTCTCCTTTGACGGCTCCGCGTCCTTGCCTTTGTGCGAGGGCTTCTTGTTCTTCACCTTGCTCTGGTCCTTGGAATCATGGCCCGTGTCCCGTGTGTCTTCCTCCGTCCCAATGTCTTTGACGTTGCGAGATGCTTCGCCCCGGCGACCACTACGCTTTTTTACCTCTTTGACTTCTTCCTCCTTCTTGGTATCCATCAACATGATATCCTTGTCTTTGCCTCGGTGTTCGCGCGTCAACAAACCATCATCTTCCTCAACATCCAGTTGTCTGTTCTCATCCTTGTTCTTTCCCTTGCTTCTTTTCTTGCCAGCTTTATCCACAAGTGCGATGCCCCCCAGCGCGGCAGCGGCAGTGGCAGCGGCAGCGGTTGAAATGCCAGTGACAGCTGATTTAGCTTCCTTGACTGCTGGTTGGGATGGCATCTTGTCTGTTCCCTTGGGGGTCTTGGGTGGTTTGCCCATTGAAAGGGCCTCGCCAGAGGGTGAGTCCTTGGTTGGCTGGGGAGAGACTATGTTTTCGGCGTCCTTGGACCCGACATGGTCTTCATGAGGACCCAGAAAGTGGAGATCGCCAGTTGCCCGGTTCTTGTCCTTTCTCTCCTCTTGGTGAGCCAATTCTTGATGGAAGACCGCTACGTCAGCTTGAGAAGACGCAAGGGCATCTGCCGAGGTCTCAGCAGTCCCTCTCGACTTGACTATAGCAGTCAGGTTCCGCGGTTGATGTTTTTCGATACTTGAACCAAGCTCCCAAAGGGTATCATCGATGCCCCTGAGCTTAGAACCTGTATGATCCCCAAGCAGAATTAACCGGTCAGCTATCGGTGACTCGGGTTCCGGGGTCGCCTCCGGTGTGGGCTGCGGGAGCCCAAATGGCAGAACACTGCTGGGCACTCTGTTGGCTCTCCTTTTCTTCTTTGAATCAACAGCTCGTCCTGCCTCTCCTGCTGAATAAGGACTAAGCGATAGGTCTCTTGATGTTGGAACAACGGCCCTAGATTCATTGCTCTCGGCCTTTTGACGCCTAATGTCCTCTGCAGTTGGGGGTGGCTCTTCCGCAGAAACCACAGGCGTGAGCGGTAACAGTGAGCCAAAAGGTTGTTCAGAGAATGGGGGAATTGTGGATTGTCTCGGAGGCGACTCGACGAGGTTAACAGAAGGAGCTCGAGGAACTGGCTCCTCAGTGGCCAAAGCCGAACCTCGTGGTGCATCAGACATGTGCTGCTTCGTCTCGGCGCGGGGTCTTGTCTGCAACGCCTCGACCTGGCTCATGTCTTTCACCCTAACATCCTCCGCAATCAGAGGAGCAGGTTCAGAAGAAGCGCTGGGTGTCTCTTCAAGTCTCGGCTCGGAGAGTACGGTCTTTGTCTTCTTGGTTTTCTTTATCTTCTTCTTTGGTATAGCCTTGTCATCAGCTGCCTGCTCCGCTAGTGTGTCCGCCACGGCTCGCGGTCCAGTCATCTCGGCAGTTTGGGCGAGACGGTCTGCATCAGGCTTCTGCTGTGTTGGCTTGTCGGTTTCCGGTGCCGACCTCTCAATCTCAAGGGCTGGTGCTAGGCTCTTGTCGCTGGGTTCACCGTGCTTTTCTTGATCATCTTGAGTCACTGATGCGACTACTGTAGACATCTCGTCGATAAATGCCTCGGCGGATGATGTTGGGGCCTGCGATTGATCGATATTCGCGGCCATGTCTTGAACAAGGGGCAGCTCTGGAGAGGGCATGGGCGCTGCCGCAGGCTGAACACGAGCCTCATCGACTTCAGCAGGAGTCTGTGTGCTCGAACCCTGCTGGGACTTCTTTTCCTTCTTCAGCTTCTTCTTGGAGCCCTCGGGTTTCACAGGAACATCATCGCTGGGCTGAATCAGTTCTTCAGCAGGAGTCTCGACAGGAGCCAATGAACGGGCGTCTGCCTCGGTCTTTGGGGCTGATGTATCCGCCTCTTGAGGGTGTGGCGGCTCTTCTTTGACAGGTATGGGTTGCACATCTTGCTGTTCCGGGATTGTAGATTCCTCCGCAGTGGCAGCTCGCTCTGTAAGCTCCTTCTCACGGGCCAGTTTCTGGGCCTTCTTCTTTTGCTTCTTTGACATCTTGGCAGATGGTTCGCTTTCAGGCTGTTCTGTCGCTACGGCAGCGGTCGAGGTCTGTCCACTCCCCAAAGTGGCATCTTTGGGAGCAGCGCCAGGGGAAGCATCGGCTTGGCTCGGTATGTCTTTGGTACCGCTGTCTGCTTCGCGAGTTTTTTCGCTAGGAGTAGTCGTGATGGGATCATGAGCGATAGCAGGCTCCGCGGCGAAGACCTGCTCACTGGGCGCGACCTCAACAAGGTTGGCATCTAGCGGCTGGGGACCAACAGGGGAGGATTGGGTGGCAGGAACTTCTTGCTGCTTCTCATCAACAGCGATGTCTCTGACAGATTCACTGTGAGCAACAGGCTCTTCAATAGGAGCAGCCTGAGATACAAGAGCGTTGACCGGGGCAGAGATAGGAGCATCAACGTCCACGGCAGCACCCTCATTAGAAGCAGCAGTCTGTGGCACCGATTCGGGCAAGGATTCCGGTACTACTTCAGGCATAGAATCTGCTGCTTCCTGGATAGCGGTTGACTGCTTGTTCTTCTTTTGTCGCTGCTTCTTAGACATGCTTAGCTGAGGTGTTGTCTTCAGCGTGTCCTTGGCACCTGTCTCCGTTGATGGGATTTCCGGCTCCCGAGACTCTACCACCATAAGCTCCATGGTGGTATCGGTCGTCTCTGGCAAATCTTGAATCCGTTGGGGCTCATCAACGATGACTTCCTGCTGCGTGAGAGTCGTGGTTGTGACGGGAGTCTCGGTTTGCTCTTGTGCCACCACATCTTCTTTCGAGGCCGTGTCAGGTTCTAGTCTCGGTGTGTGATCAAGAACATCCTCAGCAGCCTCGATGATTGGCTGAGAAGAAGGGTCAGGCTTGCCAGTTGTCGATACTTGCTCACTGGCTTCTTTTGGCAGTTCGATGCGGAGATCTGAGGACTCAGCAGACTTTTCAGTTGGTGCCTCAAGTTCTTGAGTCTGGGCAGCATCTTCACCCTCCGTGAGTTTTGTAGACTTGGTCGGATCAACAGCCAGAACAGGTGGTGACTCGGTTGGCTGGTCTGTAGCTAGAGTCAGGTCTTCGGATAGAGGCTGGGCCGTGGTGTCAAGTGTCTCAGTTGTAGGCTCAGGAAAGCCTGTCGACTCTGTTGCTTGGGTGTCAACTACTTTGCCCTTCTTTTTCTTCTTCTTGTCTTTCTTCGATAGAACCGGCGCAGCAGTATCTTGAGCGACCTCCTCGTTCTCGGGCTCGACGGGAAGTTCGGCTGGAGGCTCGACCAACCCTTCAGTAGGGGTTCCGACTGAAGGCTGGGCTGGCGCTTCGACTGAGCGGTCGAGAAGAGGTTCTAGTGAGGGCTCTTGCAGTTTCACCTCATCTCCTTTGTTGATCTCTTGTCCCAAAAGGTTGTCAGCTCGGATGTTGTCAGGATGCTCTGCATTTTCTTCTACCTTCAGATGGGTGGGGGCAGCTGGTTCAGGCTCTTTGGGTTGTTGGTCGACTTGGTCGAGTGAAGGCCCAGCAACAGAAAGCTGCCCCTCGACCGCATCGGTAGGCTCGAGAGGGGCAGGAGACTCTTGGGCTGAGGACTTGGCCTTCTTCTTTTTCTTCTTGTCCTTTTTAGAAGCGCTGATGACCTCGGTGCCCTGCTCCTTGTCTCCCGGCTCTTGCTGGGCAGGCTCGGGCTGGGTGAGCTCCAGATCGGTGGAAATATCGTGACTAGAGGGGCTCGTTTCCTCGGGGATTGTGGGGGGAGGGTTCGGCGGCAACTCCGATTTTTCGACGGCGGCTGTCTCCTGGGGCTGCAATGACTCTCTTGACTCAAACTCCATCTGAGTCGTTGGTATATCCCAAGTCACAGAATCACCGGGTTTCTGCGTGGTAGGGGCAGGCTCGCCTCCGAGGTCCTGTTGGGGCTCCTGAAAGCCCTTGGAGGATTGAACTGAACCCTCGGTTTTGGCTAGGTCGACTGGTTCGAGGGTTAGGTCTCGGCGCAAGTCCTCATCGGACTTCTCGGTTTGCACTGGTTTGTCAGCTGTCTGTGGAAGCTTTTCCGATGATCCAGGCGACTGGCTGAGGTCGAGACGAGTAGTTGCCACGCCCAACTTGTCCTCCAGTGTTTCTGTAGCAGTAGGAGCTTGAGAGACCTGTTCCAGTTCAGGTCCTGCAGACTGTGCTATCTCGCCGCTAGGCTCAGAGCTTTCTGTTGCGCCAAGGGCAGACTTCTTGTTCCCCCTCCCCTTCTTGCTCTTCTTCGATGAGGGTTCGTTTTGCTGATCCGGCTCAATCGAAGCTTCGGTCTGGGCTTGGGGCACATCAACAGAACCTTGGACTTGATCGGATTCTGGTTGCAGGATATCCGCGGCAACAGGGTCACTAGCTGCTTCAGTCTGTCTCCTTTGCGCCTCCTCAGCTTGGGTGGATGGTTCGGGGCTATTAGCCTGGACCACTGCTTCAGCTGTCAGGGGCTCAGACACCTCTCTTGGTGCCTGTTCAGTCGACAATTCCGGGGATGGCTCCTGTTCTGGCGGTGCCTGAGTTGTTGCCTGTGTTGTTGACTCAGTCGCGGGAATAGCTTCAGAGACTGGTTCCAGAGGGACTTCGGTCTGGGTTTGAGAGGAGGGCCGCGCCTCTTTGTCGGCCTCCTGCTGGGGTGTTGGCTCGGCTTCTGGCAGAGAATCATTGCCAACAGCTGGCACAGTCTCAGCCTCTCGGGTCGCGTCCTCCGAGGACCCAGCTTGAGCGGGCTCAGGTGTCAAAGTGTCGGACGTTATTGGTTGGGATTCTGCAAGTTTTGCGGCGAGATCTTTGGCCGCCTTCTTCCTCCTTTTCTTTTCCTTCTTGGAAAGACCAGCCATGTCATCCGTTTCTTGTGGTGGAGCTGGTGCTTCAATTGCACGCTCGAGTGCAGGTGCCACTTCCACCTCAGGAATAACAGGCTCCGGGACACTCGAGGGTCCGGTAGCGGCTTCAGTTGGCGCGAGAGCTGAGGGGGCCGTTTCCGCTTCAGCACGAGGGTTGCGGTCAAGGACATAGGGAGCTGATTTGTCTTGTCCGTCCAATGCCGCTTGGTGTGCTTCATCTCCGGCTTGTCGGTCAGTATCCCAGGACGGGGCAGGAGTCTCGGGAGCGGCATCAGTAGAGCCAAGACGAGTAGAGGATGGGTCTTGAATGGGTCCGGTAACTGGCTCAGGAGCAGTTTCGACAGAAGGGAAGACGGCAGAGGCTTCAGGCTTTGGGCCAGCCTCGGTTGCAGATTTGACAGGCTCAACACCGTTGTTGGGTTCCTTGAGAGGCTCAGAACTCATCTGAAGGGAGACTTGCTGGGGCTCGGCGGGAGCCTGGGTCAGGTCAGTGGCAGGAATGGCTCCAGTGCCGGCTTTGTCTTGTTCCTCAGTGGTGGTTTCCGGCTTCGTTGTCGGCTGCGTAGGCTCGACGACAGGCTCCAGAGAGGCCTCGACAGGCTCAGCGATTGCCGTGGGTTCCGAATCTTCACTAGTTCCCTTTCCCTTCTTCTTTTTCTTCTTGCTCTTCTTGGGAGTGGAAGGCACTGGATCCTCGCCCTGGACCTCTTGGACTTCCTTAGCCACATCCAGCTGAAGGCTTTCAGGCACTTGAGTCAACTCAGATTCGACTTCAGGAAGTTGAGCGGATTGTGATGCCTCGTCAGGTTTGGCGGCATCAGCGGTCACTGCTGGTTCGGAGGATTGAGCTTGATCAGGCTCCTTGTCAACTGTTGCCGGTTGCCCAACAGGCTCAACCGTGGCGATGCCTTCAGGAAACGTGGTGGCATCTGTTTGCTCAATCGTTTGGACTGTTTCTGCTGACGTAGTAGGCTCGACAGAAGGACCATCGTCAGTTAGATTGGCCTGCTTTTCCTCACCAGCGGCGGTCGCTTCCTCGGTTGCGGGGCTAGGCTCAGGAAGTTGGACATCTTGCACTGAACCAGTTGCCTCCTTAGGCAAATCCGGCCCGATGGCTTCGGCTTGCAGAGCAGTAGATCCTAGGGCTTCGCGAGGAGTCCCCAAATCTTCCCCAGCGCTGGGAGTGGGTTCCTTGCCTTTCTTCTGTTTCTTCTTCTTGGCTTTCGTAGACAGAGTAAGGTTTTGGTCGAGTTCTTCCTCAGTGCTCTTTGGTTGTTCTTGAACCTCGACAGGTTCCGAACCAAGTTCGGGTGCTTGCTGGTTCTGTTCCTGTGGTTCAGGGGCAGCCTTGGGGGAGCCATCCTCAGGCGCAGGAGCATTGATAGGTTGAGGAATCACTTCAGATTGAGGGGCCTCGTCAATCTGGACTTTCTGCAACTCTGATTCAGATTCAGGCTCAGGCTTAGAGGCCACCGGCTCGGCCGTGGTGACAACCGCGTGAGTTCCAGAAGGTTCAGTTGTGTTGGTGTCGGATAAAGTGGCAACAGCAGTAGCAGGTTCAGTTGCCGGTGTTGTCTCAACCTCAGGCTTCAAAGGTTCAGGCTGGTTTTCAGGAGTGGCATGAGGCTCGCCCGTCTCAACGGTCGCGGTCTCAGAGACGGGAGCGGTTTCGGCAAGGCTCTCCGTGTCTTCTAAGGGTTCAGTCTCAACACCCTTTCCCTTCTTCTTTTTCTTATTCTTTTTCTTCTCTTTCTTAGTCAAGCCCTGATTGGCATCATCACCTTCCTTGTCTGGCTGACCTTGGGCCTCGGGGACAGCTTCATTTGCCGGCAATGCTTCAACCTCAGGACCAGCAGTTGCTTCATGGGCACTTGAAGATTCGGGTTCATGCGAGGTCTCCTGGTTTGTTTCTGAATGTTGCTCCGCCATAGGTTCAGCCGTCTCAGTCGGTGTTGGCGTGGAGAAAGGAGCTTCTTCGATGGCCTTCGGCGCCGAGGGACGAGGCACGGTAGGAGAACCCGCAGGTTCCACTACATGGTCAGTAGTTTCGGGCTTCTCCTCAAGAGGTTCAGGTGTGGACTGAGTGGCTTCGGGTACTAGCTCAGCATAGTCGGGAGTAGATTTGAAGTCGTCTGAGGTTGGCTCGGGAACATTTGAAGTTGGAATAGGAGACTCTGTCACATCTCCCTGCTTGGTCTGCTTGCCCCTAGAAGCGGGTGTGTCGTCCCCAGGAGCATGTTCAATGGCGGGTTCCGTTGTTGACTTGGGAGCCGCTTCAGGAACAGGCGATGTGAACTCGGAAGAGAGGACGGCGACGGGTTCAATTACAGGCTCAGAAGCCTGAACTGGCTGTTGGTCGACAGGCTGGGCAGGTTCAACCTCCTTTGAAGCATCTGTTTCCTGCGGGGACTCAGCGGCCTTCTCCTCACTCTTTGCTTTCTTCTTCTTTTTCTTGTCCTTCTTGGAGAGGGCGGGTGCAGAGTCCTCGGCTGTCTTCTCCATAGCCTCCGACTCAGGCCTAACAAGGGGATGTTGCACAGTCTCAACAGTTGATACAGAGGGTTGTAGAGAACCCCTCGGTTCATCAACTGTTGGCGCTGGTGTAGGCAACGTGAGCGGCTCAGAAGCTGGTTCATTGGCAATTTCCTGCTCAGCTGTGACTTTAGTATCGGGCTGTGATTCGGTCTGAACCTGTTCCTTTCCAGACTCAATCTCCGACTCAGGAACAATGGTCTCCTGTTCGGAAGTTGTCTGCTGTTCGGACTCAGGCTTTGAGATCAAGACGTCGGCTTCAAGTTCGGGCTCGGCAGTGGTTGGCTCAACCGCAGATTGAGCATCGGGGTTGACGAGAGGTTGAGTCTCAGTTTCGCGCTTCGATTCAGCTTCAGTGTCAGGCTCAACTATAGGTACAGTCTCCTCAACATCGGGGAGTGTTTCATTCTCAATCTTGGGACCAGAGTCATTGTCTGGCTCGGCAGACGTATCTGCCGTAGGCTCATTTGCAGCCTCGGGTTTCGACTCAGGTTCGATGCCAGTTCCAACCGCAGGTTCCGTTGGTTCCTCAGGGGATGCCTCGGTCTCCTTGGGTGTCTCCGGTTCGGCTGAGGACTCCGAGGCAGCTAATGCTTTGGCCTTTTGCTTTTGCTTCTTCTTCTGCTTCTTGGACAAGCCAGCATCTCCCTCATTGTCTTCCAGTTTCTCAGTTTCCAGGCCCGGCTCCGGCTCCAGCTTTGCCTCGGGCTCGACAGGGGCTTCAAGATCACCAGCATTGCTCCTGTCCTCCTCCCGCGTTTCGTTCTCGGAGGGCCCAAGGCTCCTAGCTTCATCAACGGCGGCGTCGGCGGCGTGGTGATTTCCCGGTTCCGGTTCCGGTTCCGTTGGACGATTGGTCTCGGGGTCCTGCAGGATTTCAAAATGGTTGTCTTTAGCCTTGTTCTTTTCGTCCGTACGGGATTGCTTCAGACTGGACCCACCCCGCTCGTCTTCAGGACCAGCTGCTGGTTCTTCACTTGGAACAGATTGTTCTCCGGACTCGGTGGAATCCTGTACGTTGGTATCGTCGGCTGGCGTTGCAGGCTCGCCTTCAACAGCGGCTTCTGCGCTAGGAGTTTCGGTCTTCTCGGGCTCCGCTGGGGTGTCCTCGCGAGGATCCGGGAGTTGCTCGGCCGGGGGATCGGTAGCCTCAGGTTCGGGTACAGCTTCGGGGTCTTCAGATGGAGTAGCAAGGCCAGAGTCAGGCTCTGCGGCTTCTTCAAGCGTTGCCTTCTTCTTCTCTGCCTTCTTCTTCTTCTTCTTTTCCTTCTTGGACAGCTTCGCTGGAGAGGCGGCTTCGGGCTCCTCAGTGGTTGGGACGGGTTCTTCGGCGGGAGGCTGATCGGCAGCAGGGGCATCCGGCACTTCGGTGGCCTGAACGTCCATTGGTGGTTCCTGGACAGAGGGAGTTTCTACGGGGTTTTCGACATCAGCTGGCTGTGTCTGCTCATCGTTTTGTGGGACAACCTCGGAGACGACGTCGATCTCCTCTGGTTCCAGGAGCGGCGCAGCCTCGTCGGTGGGGAAAAGTGCCTCTACAGGCTCGCCGCCACCATGCTCCAAGCTGTCAGATGCTTCCAGAGATGCTTCTGGCAGGGCAGCATCCTTCGGCTCTTCCGATGGAACATCTCGGGGCGTTGGTTCTTCAGTGATGGCAGGGTTTTCTTGAGCAGCAAGCTCGGGAGTCTCCTGAGGCAAGGAGTCGGCTTCAGATTGCTTCTCAGAATCATCTGAAGAAGCATTCTTCTTCTTTTTCTTCTTCTTCTTGCTCTTCTTCTCAGCGGGAGCTTCAGCTTCGTCCGCCGCAGTGTCTTTCGCAGCTTCAGCCTGTGTATCGACAGACTCGGTCTGTGCAGGCTCTTCAACTGGTGCAGACTCTTCCACTGGTGCAGGCTCTTCAACTGGTGCAGACTCTTCCACTGGTGCAGACTCTTCCACTGGTGCAGACTCTTCAATTGGTGCGGCTTGTGCAGGTGCCTCGAGTTGTTCGCTTTCGACAGATGGCGTGGGAGTTTCCTCTACGGGTAGACTGAGTGTGGGTTCCTCGGCAGGACTGGATTCTTCCTTGCTTGTGGTTGGTTCCTCAAGCTGCTCTGGTTCTTGCACTAGAGGCTCTTGTCCAATAGAAGAGGGCTCAGTGCTGTCTTGGGCAGTATCCTGAGCCGCATCGGTCTCGGCGAAACTGACCGACTTCTTCTTTTTCTTGTTCTTCTTGGACTTTTTCCCGCTCACCGATTCGGCCACGTCATCTTCGGCAAGGGCATCTTGCGGCTCTGAAGCAGGGGGGGCGGTGCTGACATCGCCTTCGGCTCCCTCGACCTTGTCTGGAGCGGGTACTTCAGTCTGAGCAACTTCAGTCGTTTCACCGCTGTCTTTTGACGCATCTTCGGTTGATGTCTCTTCTGGGCGAGTCTCAGTGACCTCAGGCTCCTTGTTGGCTTGGCTTTGATCAGTTGGAGCGTCGATGTCTTGGACGTCTTTGGTCTCGGATGGCGTAACACCCTCAGCCTCCGTAGGCTCCTGGGTGACAGTGTCGGTAATGGTAGCTTCAACGGCGGCCGTCTCTGCTAGTTCCTTGGCGGCCTGTTCTTCGGCTTCGCGGGCTGCTCGAGCCTCTGCCCGCTTGGTAGCATTCTCCTCGAGCGCAATGAGGCGTTGCTGGTCCTTCTTCAGGAGGCGACCTTTCCTTCTCGCCCTCTTTTCCTTAAGGGTTACCATCTCCTCAGCGTCGCGAGCTTCTTCGGCTTCTTCAGCTTCACGAGCAGCCTTCTCTGCGGCTTCCTTAGCTGCCTCAGCTTCCTTTGCGGCTGGCTCTGCCTCTAAGGCTAGTTGAGGTTCAGGTTCATCAACAGATGGTTTGTCGCCCAGATCGGGAGGTGCATCCCTCGATTGATCTGGGGTTGGGGGCTCCACTTGTTTGTCGACAGAAGACTCCTCGGTAACTTCAGGTTCAGGTGACTTTTCATCAGGCAGAGTGTCCTTGGGGGTGTCGGGGATGGGTTCCTCTGCAGGCTCCGAAGCAGGTGCCTCGGTATTTGTGGCAACGTTTGTGTCAGCTGAAGATTGGGTGGGTTCTGGAATGACCTCGTCCGCCTTGGGCTCATCCTTGCTCTCGCTTTGAACGGTCACATCCTCCACTTCACGCTTGACTTCCTCCTCAATCTTGGGCTCTTCGTTCTTGACCTCCTCCTGGTTGGCCGGGGTATCATCTTGGGTAGCCTCCTCCATACTGGGCTTGATTGGTTCCTCCTGAGTCATAGCCTTATCTTCAACAGTGTCGTTCTTAACCTCCTCCTCTTGATTAGCCTTAGGCTCTTCCGAAATGCCCTCATTCTTGATCTCTTCCTCCTGGTTGGCCGTGGTGTCGCCCTGAGTAGCTTCGATCTTGACTTCTTCGTCCAGTGCCTCCTCCTGGTTGGCCTGGTTCTTCTTCTTCTTCTTGTTCTTCTTGGCCTTCTTCTTCGAAATCGAGGCCTCAGCTTCGACTGGCTCGGGGGCGTCGATGGATCTCGTAGCCTCGTCGGTTGATTGTGGTTCGGCAACCACTGTTGTTTGGCTTTCGATGTCCTCGACGGTCGTCGTGGGTTCTTCTACGGGTGTCTTGACAGCTGGCTCCTCACTGACCCCGACAGGCTCAGTCTCAAGGGGCTTCACTGTGTCGTCCTGGTCCGCCTTGATAGTCTCGGCGCCGGTTGTGGTAGAAGGCTCATTCTCAGCGATCTTGACAGACTCCTCTTGAGGAGCAGGTGTTGGTTCATCCTGAGCGGGAACGTCCCGGCTCACGTCTTCAGTGACGGGTGTAGTTTCATCGACTTGAGAAGGTTCCGGACCAATCGAAGTTGCTTGAGACTCCTCGACAGGCGCATCCCCCTGGGAGAAGAGTGGCTCTGAGATATGCGACTCTAGCGTGGTCGGGGCTACGTCGTCAACAGTGGCGTTTGGATCAGACTCCCCTGAAGGTGTGTCGGGCTTGGTTTCACCAGTTGCTGCCCTCTCGGTAACCGTTTCCGGCTTCTCGTCCATAGTTTCGGCTACAACAGCGGTCTCAGGTTCGGCCACATCAACAGACTTCTCCTTTTGGGCTGGAGCGGTTTCCGCAATCGCAGGATCCCGTTCATCATCAACCGTCTTGTCAACCTGATCGGCTTCAAGCTCTATCGACTGGGGCTCATTCTTCACCTGGGCGGTGGATCCCCACATCTTTCTCCAAGCGGATCCAACAGCGCCGAATCCTCTTGTGGCAGGAGAGACACCCAAGGAAGAGGGGAAGTATCGGTTCTGAGATTGTTCTTGCGCAGCCTTCTGGGGTGCATGGAGACCCATGCTTGACGGTTCATCGACGTCCTGGGACTTGGTCGCCTCGGTAGGGTTCGGCGAGTCCTCGGGTTCGGCCAGCTGACGGTCATTATCCGCAGTTGCTTCAGCTGCAGAGGAAGGTACATTCTCCTCCAACTTCCTTTCGGTCTCACCCTCCAAGGAGGTCTCAGGCTGGGGAGCTTCGGTCGGTTCTGTTGAAGCAGCTTCCTGCGCGAGGGGGGCCTCACCATTCTCGGGTTCAGCCGCATCAACGGGGGCAGGTGAGGCATGGGGCAAGGCCTTGGTGATATCGATTTCTGCAGGCTGCTCAGTTTGGTCTTCCGAGGCTGGAGGCTGCCCGGGCGCAGAAGAAGGTTCCTGGGTGGCAGAAGGTGCTGTTTCTTCGGATTTGGCGCCCTTCTTCTTTTTGTTCTTCTTCTTCTTCGACTTAGATGTAGTCTCGTCGGGGGTTGCCTCTGTAGATGGTTCAGGCGTTGCCTCGGAGGTAGCAACAGGGATCTCCGACTTGGGCTCGAGAGTATCAACGTTCTCCACGGGAACGTCTGGCTGTGCCCAAGCATCGAAGGCATCCACATCCGGAGTAGGCTCAGCAAGGGGCTCTTGTGCCGTCTCAACAGGGGCCGCTGTGGGTTCAACAACCTCAACAACAGAGCGTTCAAGTGGTGCTTCCGGTACGGTTTCAGCGGGAGCATCTGGAGTAGGCTCAATTGGGGCCGCTGTAGGCTCAACAGCTTCTTCGAGGGAGCGTTCAACTGGTGGTTCCGGCAGGGTCTCGGTAAGAGCACCTGAGACTTCGGTGGGAGTATCTGAAGGCTCCGCGGGAGCATCTGAAGTGGGCTCGACAGGGGCCACTATGGGTTCAACAGCTTCTTCAAGAGAGCGTTCAAGTGGTGCTTCCGGCACGATCTCAGAGGGAGCATCTAGAGTGGGCTCGATAGGGGCCGCTGAGGGTTCAACAACCTCTTCGAGAGAGCGCTCCACTGGAGCATCTGAGGGCTCAGCGGGAACATCCGGGGTGGGCTCAACAGGGGCAACTGGTTCGGCCCATGCATCGAAAGCCTCCCTGTCTGTTTCCTGAACAGTAGCTTCGGGCTCGGCAGGGGTTGACTGCTCTTCCGCCACTTGCTTGCCCTTCTTCTTTTTCTTCTTGCTCTTCTTGGACTGGGGCTGGGCTGGCTCCTCGACCACCGCCTCGGCATCAACAGCAGGGGACTCGGCAGGCGCTTCGACAGCGGCGGACTTGGCCTCCACAACTGGTTCTAGGACCGACACTTCAGACTCAGGGACAGGCTCTGGTCCTTGGGTGATTTCCTTCTCGGCAGGAAGAGTGTCTGAGGCCTGTTCGGCACCGGGCTCTGGCTTCCGAGGTAGCTCATGTTCAGCCGTTGGCACTTCATCGGCAGGTTTGGGTTGCGACTCTTCAGGCTCGATAACCTTGGGCAGCTCCTTCTCGTTGGACTCGGGCTGGGGCTCGGCCTCTACCTTAGCCGGGGTAGCAGAAATATCGATGGCCGGTTGCTCTGAGAATTCAGGGGCCTTTTCTCCTTCAGCGGTACCCAACGTTGTCTCTGGAGCTTCGTTTTTGGTAGTAGTCTCTTCGCTTCGTTCCGCCGATTCATCCTTGGCAGCTTCTTCCACAGGGACAGCGACCTCGAAGGAGTCCTTGATGATGAGCTCCAGATTCTTCTTCTTCAGCTTCTTCTTCATGTTCTTCCTGTCCTTTGCTGTGAGGCTTTGCCATTCTTCCGTGGTGAATTCGTTCTCTGCACGCTGAGGAACTGTCTCAGTAGGGGGTTCAACGGATGCTTCGGCTGCGGGTTCGGCTGCAAGTTCAGTGGGCTCGGCCACTGGCTCAACGACTGATTCCGCGGTTGGTTCGATGACGGTCTCGGCAGCAGCAGCGGGCTCAGCCACGTCTTCGACGACGGGCTCCGTGGGTTTATCCTCGACTGCAGGAGGGAGCTCAACAGCGGCTTCAGGAGCAGACTCTACCGAAGGCTCAACAATGGCATCGGGGGTGAGCGCTGCAATGGCGGGCACAGCCACATCCTCTCCAACAGACTCCGTCTTAGCTTCGCGGGACTTGTCCTCAACTTCAGGTTGCTCCAGGGGCTCAACAGTGACAGAAGTTGGTTCAGCGGTGGCTTCGATAGCAGGCTCAGGCTGAGGCTCAACAACAGCATCAGGAGTAATGGTTATAGCGGTCTTGTCGGCAAAGTCGGGCTGGATATCACGAGAAATATCCTCAGTTGTCTGATTGGCAACCTCAGGGGTTCCTTCGGGCTTGGTCACACCCTCGAGGACCAGGTCAGCAACTTCCTTGCTAACGGGCTGCAGTTCTCTCGGTGATTCCTCGATCATGGGTGCGGCGACGATGTGTTCCATGGTTCCTTCAGGGGGCAAGACGACGGACTCGAGTGTCTTTTCCTCTACCTGCTCGGCAGCAGCCTCAGGGAGAGGTTGCTCGATAGACTTGGAAACTTCTCCATCCTCGGTCTCAAGGATGGCTGCAGGCTGCGTATCTTGAACCTTCTCCGGAGCCGAGTCAGAAGAAGGCTCCTCTGTCGGCTTCTCGATTTCTTCAGGGATGGGTTCGAGAACGGCTGCACGCTCCTCGGTTGTGGACGCCTCGATCACAGCATCCAGGTCTCCAGTCTTCTCGGTGACTAGCACAGGAGTAGGCTCCTCTGCAAAGTCAGAAGGTTCCTCGGGAATAGGCTCAAGGAGGACTATAGGCTGCTCGTAGACGAGATCGGCCTGGTCGATGGGCAGCTCAGGAGTCGGCTCTTCAACAAGCTTCGGAAGATCCTCAGCAATCGGCTCAACGGCGATTGACCGATGCTGAGTTGCAGGCTCTAGTACCTCGGCGTTCTCGGCAGGCAGCTCGACACCAGGGGCGTCTGCAGACCTTGAAACCTCCTCAACCATGGGCTCAAGAGGGGCAGCACGCTCCGCGATGGCAAGCTCCTCGACAGGAATGGCAGCAGGCTCTATCGTTGGCGTAACTTGAGGAGACTCAACGACAGGGTGAGGAACAAATTCGACTTCAGGCTGAGCAGGGCCCTTGTAAGGAACTTCTTCGACAGTGCCCACTGACGAGACGTCATCAAAGGCCTTAAAGACGGTTCCTCGAGGGGATTGAGCCTCGGTGGCGTCAGAAAAGTGTTCATCGGTAGAAGTAAGTTCCTCAGGAGTAACTGATTGAGTTGCGTGAGCCACAGGGAAACCCACAGGAGCAACACGCTCAAGCGGAGAAGGCGTCATGGCGAGCAGCTCAGCGCCCATGTCCTTGCTCGTTGATTCGACGGGGACAGGCTGCGGGGTCGTTGGCAGTGATGAAGCTTTTACAGAGCTCTCGCGAGGTGCTTCCCTGTCAAGAGGTTCTGTGAAGTCGGGAACTGGGAGCTCAGGATGAAACAGGGCACGAGGTGTTGTTGACTCGTCAGTTCCGGTGGAGGAGTTCTTGCGTGCAGCTTGAGGCACATTGGTGTCGATATGGAGAGCAGGATCAAAGAACTGAGCGCTATCCAGGTCAAAGTAGTCACCACGCTGGTGGAACTCGGGCTCGGGGCTGGGGGAGTGCCTGGATCCAGATTCGCTAGGCTCACTAGGAGGGAGTGCAGGAAGAGCCAAGCCGGTCGTTGGCGGGCCTTGACGAGAATGCTCGAGGAGATACAAGGGCATAATCTCGCGAGTGCTATCCCATGAAGTTGGTCGGGCTACTCGTCGAGACATAACTGCAGGGTCCGAGTTGATCACAACGGGTGATCCAGAGGGGGACGACTTGAGCCCAACGGGAGACGCAGGGTTTGACCTCTGACCCAGACGAAGTTGAATAGGGACGGCTGTTCGGCTTGGAGACTTGGTCGGTGTCTCGAAAGTGCTGCGGCGTCGATGGTGGGAGCGAGGATCACGCCTTATGACGCGCTCCTCAGGGGGAGTGTCTGGTCGGCTATCAGGGAGTGAAGGCAGCTCATCGGGGCCAGAGACGGGGCTGCCAGGTTCGCTAGGGGGGAGAGGGAGAAGATCGCCATACTGAGGATCAATGGCGGGCTTGAAGACACGGGGGGCGACCTCGGGGTCAAGGATTTCGTAACTTCGCACACGACGGCCTTCGCGTAAGCTGTCATGCTCCTGGTCCGACGGAGCCTCGGCGGCGTTGGAGTGAGCAGCGTCAGAGGCAGCAATGACGGTCGCAGCACCCGCTAGGCCGACACCCGCGCCAAGGGTGTCGGCATTATCTAAAAAAGAATCCCTCTTATCCTTGCGGCTGGACTTGAAGAGGCTGGAGATGATGCCACTGGATCTCTTCTCTGGATCTCGGCGTTCCCTGTAATCCTTGTCTCTGCGGGACGAACCCGGCATGGACGCAACTGACTTGACGTCGTCGTCGTCGTATCGAGAAGACTTTCGACGGTGCCCAGACTCCCGTCGGTCACCGCGAGATTCTGACACGACAGAGCTCACGTCTCGATCGTCAAAGTGTTCGCGCCTGCGGTCCGGTGGGCTGTCTCGGTAATCATACCAATCCTCCTCAGCTCCGCTTCTGCGCTTGGACTTCTTGCTTCTCCGGCCACCAGAGCTGCCGACTGAAATTTCAGAGGCAACTACTGAACGGGAGGGAGAGTCATGGCCATACGAGTCACGTTTGGACCTCCTTGACCTGGGAGTATCCCTTTCATCATCAGACCTCCTGTGTCGAGACCTATCTCGCGACCGGTCTTTTGAACGATGCTTTGACCTGTGTCTCGATCGGTCCCTTGATCGATCTCTCGACCGATCCTTGGATGATCGTCTCCTTGATGACCGCTGGTCAGGGAGCTCCAATGGCGCGGAGATGCGTGACAAATCATCCTCGTAGTATGCGTCACGCTCCTTCTTGTGCCTTCTTGAACGCTTGGAATCTTCCCATTCGTCATCGGACCGCACATCTCGGGACGAGACATCTTTTGATGAGTGTCGACGATGGGATCTCGTAGGAGCGGAGACACGGGATGTGTCATCCTCGTAATAGTAGTCCTCATCTTTCCACTGCTTCCGTGACTTCTTAGGAGTCTCAAGATCATCGCGAGAGCGGATGTCTTGGGGGGTGGC
Organism: Fusarium protoensiforme; assembly: GCA_011320165.1. Taxonomy (NCBI): domain Eukaryota; kingdom Fungi; phylum Ascomycota; class Sordariomycetes; order Hypocreales; family Nectriaceae; genus Fusarium; species Fusarium protoensiforme. The sequence goes on from JAANQP010000039.1 coordinate 91,816, forward strand.
ATCTCGGGGAACGGCATCTCTGGACAATGATCGATGGTAAGTCCTGGAAGGAGATGAGCCCTGTGAAGCAGCCCACTCGCCACCTTCCTGGTTCGCCCAATCCGCAGGTCTTGCTGAAGGATCCCACTGATCATGGTACCCAGCTTGCCTAGGCTCGGCGTCTCTGGAAGATTGATCATGGTAGGCACTCCATGCACCAAGAGCGAATGCAGGGGCAGCAACTCGAGCAACGTCGGCGGCGTCAAAGTCGCGGCTGCGTCGTTCGTCTTGCGCAGTCTCCCAGCCATCATCAGACTTGACATCTCTGGCCGGTGCCTCCTGAGAAGACTTGTCGTGGTAATAGTCGGTGGGGGGAGAAACTCGGGAGACCGACTCGTCTTCGAATTCACGACTCTTCCAGCCCTTCTTGCCTCTCTTCCAAGCGCTATCTTCCCACACTGCCTCACCCACTTCTCGGGGTTGAGCGGGCTCTACTGGCGTGGCCTCAACCTTGCCGTCATCCTGGACAACAACGACTTCAGACTTGGCTCGCTTCCGCTGCTGGCGCTTACTCAACTTCGAGACTTCCGAATCATCGTCGGGAAGTGGCACGTCCTCGGCCCTTGGAAGGTCTAGCTTCTCGGGTTCGGGACTCTTGGTTGTGACTTCGGGCTCAGCCACAAACGGCACGGGGATATGCTCTTGAGGAGTTTCAACCTCGCCAATGATATAGCCCTGCTGCTCCGGCAACAGTTTACCAGGGGCGTCGCTAGTGTCCGAGGCAGTCTCTGCGGAAGGTGTGTACCAGTTGCCCTTGGCGGCGACGTGAGCGTCACCATGAGCGTCGCCAATTGCCTTTTGCACGCCCGGTGAAGAGTCGCGGCGATGGAAAGCCGGGTTGTCAATAACAATCTCGGGATCGAAGCCGGTTTCCTTCAGGCCAGCAGCAAGGGTGGCAGCAAACTCGAGATCATCGGCGTAGCCACCGGGCATCTGTTCGGGGTGCGGGCTCGCAGGCTTGGGTCCAGGAATCGGCGGCTCACGGCTTGAGTCATCGTCGTAGACTTCGGTGGAGAAAACAGGAACCACCTCACGGCTCGTCTCCTCGGGATAGCTTCTGGGAATATCCGCGGCTTTGTGAGAGGGAATCTCGACGTCAGGCTCATTGATGGGCTCGGCACTGCTGCCAGCGATCGCTGCAGCCAGGATGCCCCATCGGCTCGCCTTGTTCAGTCGTGGCCTGGGCTTGTCAGAAGGCCAATCCGAGGGCTCGGAGTGGAAGTAGCTCTCAGTATCGCTACGAGTCTCGGGGGTCTCGACTTCGAAGCTCTTTGTCTCGTTCTCGCCCCAAGTGACGGATTTGGCTAGGGGAGCCGGCTCGTCAACTGGAACGATATCACCTCGGGGTGCGACGATCACGTCTTGGGGCGTGATCTCCTTGACTTCGGGAGTGGCCTCTGTGGCTTCCGTGACCTCCTTGGCCTCGGGAGTGGCGGATACTTCCTCAACTGCCCTTGCTGTCTCCTTTTGCTCAAGTGCAGGAGAAGGCTGACGGCTTGGTATGGGGGTGGGATAGATCAGATTCAGGACGGGTCGTTCCCGCGAGAGCTCCCTTGACCTCAGAACAAGTGCCATAGAGTTGTCGCCCAGGTTGCGGTAGCGTCTCTCCTCACGAGGGTAGATCTTGTTGTCAATCTTCACATCCGCATCAGGGCCGTCAAAGAGGCTCTTCTCCGGGTGCTTATCCTCCATATCAGGTGGCGTGACAATGGTCATAGGTTCATACTTGTCGTCTTGCCACTTGTCAATAACCGATCGCTCAGGAGATGCACTGCGAGATCGCATCTCCTCAGAGGCAATCTTCCGAGCAATGCAGGTCTCTCGGTAGTATCGATCGGCCTCCTCCTGAACTGTGTCTCGCTCCTGTCGGGAGCTGTCTCGTGAGCTGTCCTTGGCGTGTTGAGTGCTCTGGCGTCCCCTCTCAACGGCGACAGCGGACGCGACCGCGACCGCTGCTACAGGAATAGTGGCATGCTTGGCCTCGTCAAGAATGGACTTGGCTTCATGCTCCTCTTCCTCGTATCCATGGCCGGTGCGAGGGTCCTGGAACTGCATTGCGTCCTGTGTTCCTCTGCGGTATTCCTCAACCATCCTCTCGATCTCGAACGAGTCCCGGCGGCTCAGTCGAGCATCCGATGCCAGAGATCTTGGCGGAGAATCATCAAAATTAGGTTCGCGTTCAATCGTCACGACATTAGGCGTAAGGGGTCGCTTGGGCGTAGTCGCCTGGGACATGGTGAAAGCATCGTCCGAAACCTGGTACTGGAATGGGTCGTAGGCCGGGTCTCTGGGCTGGGCAGGCTGGCTCGTCTCTGCAACAACTTCGTGCTCCGCAACAACATGGTGGCCTGCACCAGTTGGCAAAGGAAGCTCGCGGCTCTCTTCAGTGACGGTGGTAGTGCGCTCGCCACTCTCGGCTGGGACCTCGGGCTCGCGCATGACCTGGAATTCGGATCCATGTTCGATGCGGAACTCTTTGCCTTCGCTTCGATCCAGCTGAGGCGCAACTACAACGTCGACTTTGCTCCTCTCCTCCTTCTCAACCTTCTTCTTCGTTACTAGGGTGTCGTCATGATCATCATATCGTGAGGATTTCTCGTGCTTTCGCTCATTATACTGTGAATAAGAGGAGTCGTGGTGCGTTCGTCGGTATTCCCGTTCCCATTCCAGGTTTCGTTCCCGTTCGATTTCCAGTGCCTTATGTCGTTCCGCCTGCTGAGCCAGTTGTCGTTCGAGTTCGAGCGTCTTCTGACGCTCAAGCTCCTGGGTTCTCTGCCTCTCGAGCTCGAGGGTTTTCTGTCGCTCAATTTCTTGAGCCTTCTGGCGCTCAAGCTCTTGGAGCTTCAGTTGCTCTGCCTCAAGGGCTTTCTGTCGCTCAAACTCCAGTCGCTTGCGCTCTCGCTCGAAAGACTCCTCCTCGACTCGTTCCTGGCGCTTCGAGTCGATCACCCTCTTCTCATCCCGACCACCTCGACTATCGTGGTCACGCTTATCCTCTTCGCGATGCTCTCGTCTATCCCGGCTTTCCTTGCGTGAGGAAGCCGTATACGCCACGGCTGCGCCGACTGCGCCGACTGCAGCAGCTTTGACAGCAATGTCGCCCCATTTACCATCAGACCGTTGACGGGAGTCGCGAGATTCCCTTCGGCTCGAATCCTCAAACTTCTCCGTCTCGTAGACTTTTGAGGATACGGGTACCTTGGGAACGGGCTGCTGGAGGGGAACTGGAGCAGGTCGAGTCTGGTGTGAGAGATCCTGGCGGGAGGCGGAATGAGACGTTTGTTCTGACTGGAAGCGAGAATGCTCAGCGCTGGGACCTGAATAGCTGTCCCGCATATGAATCGGTCCTGACGCCACACTGCCCGAGGAGCGGCGGTAGGCGGCTGCTTGCTCTTCATCCCGGAAGCCACACGGGGTGTTGATTGAGCCTCGCAGCGAATTGTAGGGGCCGAATAGCCGGGGGTCGACAATCGAGTTCCTCTCTCCGTATCCGTATCCATACCTCCGATAGTCCGAAGATGAATGGTAGCTCGAGTGAGAGTGGGAGCCAGCCATTGCTGCCGCGGCGCTCGCACTTGCAGCTGCCGCAGCAACTCCAACAGCGGGCCTCAGAGACTCCCCAACGGTGCCGTAAGCAAGCTCCGAGTCGGCGGCCGAGCCCGCATCATCACTGCCACTAGTGGTGGAGGAAGATTCGTCGTCCGAGGCATCCTCCCAGTCTGAGTCATCTTCGGAAGTCTCAACGCGAGTCTTTGAGCTCCCCAGGCCTTGACCCTGGCGTCGACCGTATCGAGACGCCATTGCCGCGCCTGCCGCGCCCGCCGCAAGTCCAAGAGCTGCCGCCTTGCCCTTACCTGAGCTCTTGCTGGCGCGGCGCATCTCATCCTCCTTAGACTTCCTGGCTAGGTTAGAGAGCTGTTGGCCAAGAGCCATGATCTCTTCGTCCGCAGTCTTTACTTTCCGGGGCGGCAGAGTGGGTGTGCGGTCGTGGTCGGAGGCCTCTGCTGAGGATCGTCTCCGGCGCGCATAGCCCTGCGCGTATCCCGAAGAGGACGCATATCCTTGGGCAGAAGCAGAAGCGCGGCTCCGAGGGCTAAGAGTGCGACTCTTTGGCTGCTTGACATATCCCTGCCCGTACGCCAAGTCCGAGTTGACCGATGACGATGATGAATTGCCAAAGTAGAGCACGCGGCGCTTCTTCTTCTTCTTGTGGAGACGCTGCCTTATGCGCTCCGAGGGCGCCTTGAAGAAGGTGCCGAAAACGCCGCCATATTGCTTCGTGTCCTTGTATCGCGAGATATCGAGGAGTGACGACGACGTGTCACTGGACGAAGACAATGGGCTCGAAGGCGTCTGCGGTCCGCGTGTCTCTGGGTGAGGTGAGTAGGGATCGTTATAGGCGGGATGAGTCTGAGGCGGCGCGTTAGGATAGGGTTGAGGGAGTGGATACTGCTGTTGTTGATGGTAAGGTTGCTGTTGCTGAGGGGAGTGTTGATACTGCTGATGCTGGAATTGTTGGTATTGCTGTGGCTGTTGGTACATTGGGGATTGTTGCTGTCGCTGTTGCTGGTATTGCTGAGGGTATTGCTGAGAGTACTGTTGCTGGTACTCTTGTTGCTGTGGTGGTGGTGGTGGTGGAGGCGGTTGTTGTTGTTGTTGTTGCGGGTATTGCTGAGGCGGCGGTTGCTGCGATGGCGGATGACGCGAATCTCTTGCATCGCGAGACTCGTGCCACCGGCGGCGAGCACTCTCGGAGTCCCGAGAGCGGTGATCTCGCATCATTGTGGCCGGCCTCTACGGGTGTCGATGGGAGGAATCGGGGGGTGTGGTGGAGGAGGGAGATGGTGTTTTGTTTTGCGAAGGAGCTCGACGCCAGCTTTCCATGGGTGCCCCGTTCGTCTCGGCCCGCTAAACAGGACAGACGGTGGCTGGGGTTTTGGGTGTGTCCAACTCTTGGACGCTAGGCTCAGTCGTTGGCTCGGCCAGGTTCTCGCGGTGGGTCTGAGATTGGATCTGCCGCTGGGCCTTGGGAGGCCTGGCTAGGCCTGGGTGGGCGCTAAAAATTGCTCGGTAGAGCGTGCTTGGCTGGTTTCTGTGTGTCCGTCTTGTCGCCGATATGACGGGATGATGCGATGAAGGGAAAGAGGATCTCCCTCGCGCTGATCGTGGTGGTATCGCGCTCTATCTTTGCTGGGTAAGGGTGGCGCTGGTCCTAGGTGAGGTTTTTCATATCGGTGGTTTGTAAGAGCCGAGATCAACTCCAGGTCAAAGTTCGCCAAGGATGCTCTGTTATCGCAGAAATCATTTTAATCTTGGTCACTTCAGCTGGTGCAGAGTCGACATTCAGGTCGCCACACATTGGCTAGCGCCGTCGTCATCTCCACCGAGATTTGGTGCATTGCCAGCTGGCAGTCACATGCTGTAACACGTGCGGCCACTCTTGCAGGCCCGTCCGTCAGGGTGCCTACCCTGTAATTGGTGGGAGGGAAATCCGATTCGACTTGCGTCAATATCCTCACACAAGGGTCCTGGGGATCCTCTTCAGCTGAAATCTGATAATGAGGTGTTATAGACGCCCGCCTATTTTTAATTATGGGCCGTGGCCATGCAGATGATAACCAGGCCGTTCAATGTTACCGTCAATTAAAAGCTTGATGCAACTACAGCCCCAGAATGACTCAAACATGTGGACAACCTCCACCGAGTTACTTAGCGAAGATCTCACCCAATTGACCAACACCGATCGCGCTCTGAAACCAGCCACGGGCTTGACAACGCATGCCGCACCGCGCTACCATGTCCTCGGCCTTTACACATATACAAATCAAAGCACAGCCAGAAAAGCCCTTCAAAACCCACTCACAACCTTAACCTTGACGTGCATGCCCTTGGCGGGCCGGGCCGTTACACCGCCCCGGATTTCCACCTTGCTCTCGTCCGCCTCCTCCGGGTTCGCCAGCGCAAACTCGAACCGGCCGACCCACGCCGCGAGGAGGGCGGCGAACTCGGCCTTGGCGAAGCTCTGCCCGATACAGCTCCGGGGCCCGTGCAGGAACGGCAGGAACGCGTAGTTGCTGGTCGCGCCCCCGCTGGCGGCCTTCCGGTCTGCGGCTCCACCCTCGGAGCCGGAGGGGAGCCACCGCTCCGGGTCGAAACGGTCCGCGTCCGGACCCCAGAGGTGCTGGTCAAAGTGAGTCGCCCAGGGCACGATGACGATACGAGTACCGCGCCGCACTGGGTGGCCCAGAATGGTAGTGTCGTGAGCGGCATCACGCATCGTCAACGGCACGGGGCTGTAGTAGCGGAGAACCTCGCTGCACACGGCATTGAGGTACGGCATGCGATCAATGTCGAGGCTGGTGATGTCGGCATCTGAATCCACGGACGGTAAGCGTTCTCGCACCTCTTCCCGCAGCTGCCCCTGGACCTCGGGGTATCGAGACAGCAGATAAACCGCCCACGTCATGGCCGATGCTGTCGTCTCGTGTCCCGCGGCGAGAAACGTCATGAGCTGATCAACCAAGTTCTCATCCGTGAAGCCGCCGCTCTCAATGGCTACTGAGAGGATGTCAATATCTGGCAGCTCCTTGTTGGCCAACCTGGCCTTCTTCTCCCGGATCAGATCTCGGCACACCGCTCGGATCTCGCCCGCCGCTGCGTTGATGGTTTGGTTCCGGCGGAATGGCAGCTTGGTGACTATCTGGAGCGGCACAAACATGGAAATGAGACCCAGGATCTGAGCCGCGCGGGACGGCTTGATGATCTTCCTGTAAGTCCTGGCGAGCACGCTCTCCGGGTCTTGGATGGCGCCAAAGTCTCGCCCCATGCCAGCGACGCCGATGATATCGAGCGTCGCCCGCGATGCCCAGCTGGACACTTCAAGCTCGACCTCGTCCCGGCCCCCAAGCTCCGCCGTCATGGCCTGGGTCACCTCTTTAGCTTTGCGCCAGAAGATTGGATACATGTCCTTGATGTGACGGAACGCAAACGCAGGCGTCAAGTTGCGGCGCTGCATCCTATGCTCATCGCCCTCGGCGAACAGGACGCCTATCCCAAGGATGCGCCCGATAGATTGCTGCAAGTAACTCGGCTTCGCAAAGGCGTAGTTGTTGGTGACCAGCACCTCAGCCAACGCTTTGGGTGAGCAGACAAGGATCCGCTCCTGGTTCAACAGGCCGCGGTAGCGGATGATGCCGTCGTTGGGAATCTCGGCCACCCTGGGGATGAGTATCAGTATGTTGTTTCCAGAGTACCATCCTGCACCACCAGAGGCAATTGACGAACCATTCTCGCATTGGCAGACCCGAAGGCTCTGCAAATATCCTCTTTGCCTGGCCCAGAAGCCAGTGGTTGTCGGAGGGTTCAGGCAGATGTCGCAATGGCGACACGAGCAGCGGATAGATCCATATCGCCCAGACAACCCAGAACACGAAGCCCACGGTCCACAGCGCTGTAAATTGTTTCAACAGGAGCAGCCTGGACCAATCGTCCTGCACCCAGGCGAAAGCCAGAGTGACCGTGGCAGCGCCGCCCGTGATGTTCTCCCACGGCAACCCCATGGTGACTTGAGGCCCTCACTCTTGAGTACGGATATCTTGCGCGTCAACGTCAAAGGGGGTCAAGCAACGGGAGGAACCAATGCTTTAACGCGGGCGAGACAAGAAGCGACAGGAGCTGGGCTTTGCAGGGGATGGAGCCAGGGGTAACAGCCACGGGATGGCCTTATAAGCGATTCGTTTATCTTAAACGCGGTGGAGATTCCGTCAATGTCCCCAGACTTGTCCAAGACTCGAGCCGTCAGAGAAGTTGGGAATTGCTCCAAGCCGGCCTATCCTGGTGTCCGATCGGTCGTCAACATTGTACCGCTGTCCCAACGGACATTACCGCTCCAACTCAAACTCCGACCGGCAGCCATGTTGGCCGAGTCTCTCACACTCACACTCACACTATGCGCTAGTCTCGCCCGCTTCATCGCTCCCCAAGAGGGCGAGCTAGGGTTGCATCAGAGTTGCTGGGGGGGACAAAGTGGGTTTCTTTATGAGATTATCGCTAATTCCGCTGTTGTAATAGGACAGCCATTGGCAGACAAGCCCTCCAGGCTGCCCGAGCGCTTCCCCAAAATTGTCAAACGTCATGAAAACGCCAGATGACACTCCCTCCTAAAAGAAAACCATAACCTGGTGCAATTTCCATGAATCAATCCATGATCCCTCGATGCCAAAGTCAACGCCAAAACAATCCCTCCTATGCGAATCCGATTCGATTCTTGTATCATCGTCCACAACCTGTTCCATGTCCCTTCTGTCGACGTCCACCCGGCACCTGAGTGCCAACCAAAGTCTAGGTCCATGACCTCAACCACTTAGTCGATCTTGTCTATCCCGTGGCGTTCGCGGGGTATGACCTCGACCACATGGTGGTAGTTGCCGCTCGTCCCGTCTCGCTTCACCTACCGGGTTGACGCATTTCGACCAAGGATTGCGCGCCTCGCACGAACCCGGCCCCGGCGCTACCAAGACCGATTACTGTTGCCCTGGATGTTTCCAGGTAGGTCCTGCGGCGTAGCCAAGGAAGGGTTTGCGTTCTCGTTGCCTCCCGAAGCCGCCGGGCCAGCTTGCACCTGCGGCTGGTTCCGAATCTCTAGGAGCGGCAGATCATGGGATGGCGCCGTCCCAAGGGGCTGTCTGTCTGTGGCTCCGATGAATACTCCTTGCGGCTGGTACATTGGCGCCAATGGCGAGAGAGCTGACATCGAGGTGGTAGAAGATGCGAGAGTCGATTCTCCAGGCGCATCCGTCATTGGCACATTATTCGAGGGGCCATTCAACCGAGCATTCGACATTTGATCACGTTCATTGGCCCATTGTTGCCGTCGCTCCATCGGCGGCATCTCCTCCCAGTGATGCACAAATGAGTGGCCGATCAAGGGTGCACCTGGAGCAGCACGCTGCGAGGGCGTGTCGAAATGGACCACACGGCTATGGCTTCCTGACAGTGGCCTCAACTCGCGAGTGTGTCCATTGTCGTGTCGCGCTCGAGTTCGGCGTTGTCGTTCGCCTGCATCACTTGGTGGTGATCTTCGTCCGGCTGTGACAGGCTGTCGTGAGGGGGATCCGTTTCTGCCCGCCATCCCATAAGACATTGCCATCGCTCTAGCCAAGATGTCGTCTGGATTAGCGGTTGTCCTATTGGGCCTGTCAGCTACCAACAACCATGGCAGGAAGTCCAGTCACGCACCTTGATGAGACGTGGAGTCCCTGCGACCTCATCAAGCTCATGAAGGCGCGTGTAGAAGCGCTGGTGTGCTGCTTGGGTTCCGAATGCAGCTTGTCACGGCAATATGGGCAGCTGTCTGACTCCTCAAACCACTTTTTGATACAGTGGTCTCCAAAGATATGTCCGCATTTCGGAAGACGGAGGGGGGCTTCGCAAATACCCTCAGGAGTTTCGACACCATAATCGTTATAGCAAATGACACAACCTGCAACGCATTAGCTTCACCATTTCACCGATTAATTCGACGGCAAGATCGCTTACTTCGGTCTCCCTCCGGAACATCTTCAATCTTGACGCTTTCGAGAGATCGCAATGTCGTCTTGGATGCCACCATCTTGGTATTCACAGCACCTCTCATGAGTTGCATGTGGCGGAGGACGGTTTCTTCGTTTGCCTCGGCAGAGGAATCTGACCCGCCCGGGCTGTACATGCCATGCTCGAAATACACATGCCGGGAAGCATCGTCATCGTCTTCCCGCCCAGGCTCCGACGACATGATGCGAGTGGATGTTGGTCTGCGCTGGCGTGGGTGGTGAGATCTGCGGAAACCAGACGAAGGAGGGGATGGCCCTACTGAATATTAGCTGGTGCAAGCGACTGGTTTCGTGTGTACTGCATGATACGGTGGCGTCGGACGAGGGTTTCTCGCAAGCCAGAACTCGGTGTAACCAGAGGAGGCTGGCTGACCCCGAGGCAAGAGGGAAGCTTACTGGTAGGAGAAGGTACGTCGCGAAAGGTGGTCCTTGAAGAAGTGGAAGCCGACGAAAAGTGACCCCGGCGCGGTGGTGGTGTTGACATGTAGTGGTGATGAGGTAGAGGCACAGGCACGGGTATGGGTACGGGCACGAAATGAGGGGAGATGTTGTTGTGTTGGCCAAAGTTGTTTGTTGGAGGTTCTGATGCGAGAAACGGCGGACGCTGTTGCTGTTGCTGCTGTGAATTAGGCTCCGGGCCTGCACCTGCACCTGCACCTGCACCTACACCTGGTGGTGGAATGCCCAGGCCTGCAGGCGGCTGAAAACTCAATGGCCGGCCGGGTATTTGGTTTGCAAAAGCTCCATCACGGCTGTTCGCACCCGTGCCGGAAGCGACCGGCGCCACGGGGGGTGGCATGGCACTGCGGTGGTAGGTCTGATGTCGTCCGTTCGGTCGCGGAGATATGGCCCCCGGCACGTTTTCTGAAAACGCATGGGGATGCGGCAGGCCCAGCATGGGCGGCAATATGCCTCCATGATGACCGAGCTGGAACGGATCCGGACCGGAGCCGGGTGCAGGCTGCAACGGGTGGTGGTGGTGGTGATGGTGAGGATAGCTCTGAGGCAAGCTTGGGTTCTGCGTCTGCCACGGGTAAGAAGGTGAGCTCTGCGAGTGAGACATCCAATGGTTCGAAGTCGAATGTACGGGATCGTAGTGGCCGGAAGACCGGGGGTGATTGTGCATTATATAGTCCATGGGATCCATCTTGGGCGACGCAGCTCAGCTGCTAGATGAACCTCGTCTGCGATGACCTGGGCTGGCGGAGCCTTGCAAAAGAGAAGCCGCCCGGGAGCCTGATGTGGTATTCCAGGCGTCGCGGGGGTTGAAAAGAGCGGCTCAGACGCTGCGAGTCTCGAATGGGCACGATGCGGGTGGCAGCAACACCAGCTGCCTGGACGACTGCCCCACGTAAGTGATGGGTATGTGTATTCGTAGTATTCTAGCAGTGTTGGACTAGGACTATCGGAGCACGCTGTGATCACAGGGCGGTGATCAGGAAACGCGGAGGGGTCGAGGTCTTGGGACCAAGGACTTCCGAATGCCGAAATGAGGGATCAAGAAGGAATAGAGGTAGAGCCGAATGAGGGCGGGCGGCCGCGGTGGGAGGAGTGGTGAGGATGAGGGGCAGCAGCTGCTGGCCGGGGGTCTTTCTGTTATCGGGGGGGCTGCGATAACGCCGATGACGACGTAGCTTATAACTTTAGCGGCGGCGCCCAGGACCAAGACGACGGAAGCTGACGGGTGAGACCAAGAGCAGCGACGAGAGGCGGTCGTCAAACGATGGCGGCGACGACGAAGATGGCGAGGTGGAAAGAGAGGAGGGAAGGAAGGAAAAAGAGAGGAATAAAATGGTGTGGGGGACAGACAGAACAGACAGAAAAGCTGGGCTGAGCCGGGCTGAGCTGAGCGAGCGAGACAGGAGGAGAAATGCAAAAAAAAGAAGACCGGATGCCACGTCTTGTACGAATGAGACTCCCTGGACCGGACTGGACTGCACTGGCCGACGGTGGACGGGTGGTGATGCTGTGGGTTGCAGGGACAGGCTCGGGCGGAATCCAGCAGTGCCAACGTCTTTGTCCGTCGCTCGCGAGTGAGGCCGGGCTTGGCTGGGCCTGCCTGGGAGGTGGTCTAGACGCTGCCTGAGCGAGCGAGCACCTCTGACACTGACACCGGGGCAAGCTCTGCTTTCCCTTGCTACCAGGGGCAGGATGAGGAGGGGGCGCTTTGGACGAGGCGTACAGCTAGGTAGGCACAGGACCTTGAGGCAGGCGAGCGTCGGTGGCAATGGCAGGCGTCAGGAAATGTCGTGAATGTGGCCAGGCGGGCGATGGATGTAAGTGCGATGGATGCTAGGTAGCTACCCAACCTGGAAGGAAAAGCGGTAGGTAGGTAACTAGACGAGACGAGACGACGAGATGTGGGAGAACGGAAGCCGGTGGGCAGCTCCAATGGGTCAACGGTTGCGAGCGTACGAGGAGGCGTTTAGGTGGTGTAGCAGGACGTGAGAGGGAACAGGTCAGATTCAGGTTACGGAGGCGTAAGGAAGAGACGGCAGGCAGGCAGGCAGGCAGGCAGGCAGGAGGCGGGCAAGGTGAAGCCCGGGAATGAAAGAAAAGGCTTCTTTGTCTTTACGTAGGCGTACCGGCGGAGAGGACGGACGTCTGGAGTAATATGGAATAGAGGAAGGGTTAAAATAAAAAAGGGGAGCAAGAATGAACAGGCCGGCGGGCTGTTCTTGTCCCTCCAACAGAAACCCTGGGGATGATGATGGCACCAAATGTCGCAGTCAAGTCGCAGTCGCAAGTCGCGGTTGGATTAGTTGGCTGGCTGGCCGTCCACCACCTGGCGCACTCACTCACACTCCCCGAAATGCTGGTGCCGGCCGGCCGTGTTTGGCAGCAAGTGGAGAGTCGTCGGGTTGATCGGTACAGTAAGTATCCCCCAAGTAAGCTGCTCCCCAAACAGAGAGGCCCGCCGCCTGGGTAGGCAAGGCATTCAAAGCGGGACTGGCGGACAGGACAGCCTGGGTTTGTGATAAGCGAAGCGGGCAAAGGGGAACCGACCGCGTGCGGGAAGGTGAGGATGGATCACCGAGAGCCAAAGACGCCGACAGAGACAAACGGAAGGGAGACGACGACGATGATGATGACCAGGGCTGGTGGGAATGAGGGGTTGAAAAAAAGAGGTGAATGATGAGGGAGGAGTGAAATGAAAGGTGAGCAAGCAGACAGACACAGACAAACCGAAAGGTAAAACGAACGACGAACCAACGCACGACGACCAAGAAACAGTCGATCAAAGTGTGAGTAGGCGAACGGACAAGCCTCCAAGGTTCTCCTCCTCTCCTCTCCTCTTACTCCCCGGATGAAGCGACCCTCGCTCGCCCTAAAAAGAAACCACCCGACTGACCCGTTGGTACCATACTTGCTTGGTACGGTACGGTACGGTACCTCCACCACCGGGGGGCACGGGCAGAGCAGGGCAGGGCCTGGAGTGATGAGCTGGAGACGGAGAGATTCTCAAGACTCACAATGAGAGAGAGTCATGGTCATGCGCAGAGGAAGTCTAGCCGGGCATGGACGATGCCGTCCAAAGGTAGCCCCAGCCGCCAACTGGGCAAAAACTCAAGCCAGTTTCCAGCCAGTCCAAGCCCGAGCCGGCACACAGCCCATCATCGATCCAACAAACGACGGCTTTGACCTTTTTTTTTTTCCTTCTCTTTTTCCCCTCTGAGCCTTTTTTCCTTTTCCCTTGCTCACTCGCCTGAGCAATTAGCGGGACAAGATCGCCTCAGTGGAGCTTGTTGCGTGCCATGGACGTACATACAGTAAGAAAAGCGAAGTGCTGGCTGGGAGGGGGTCCGGGAGGCGTATTAACGGAGCCTATTCCCAAACGTGCACATGATGCGAAGAGGGCATGATGGATTGGCTCCCATCCATTGGATTAGGAGGTGTCTAGGGCGGGCTCTTCCCTGCCCTTTTGACCTTGACTGCCAGGTTCCGGCCCAGCTACCAGCAACCGCCGCACCTGAACGAACGCCCGGGTCCTACCTTTTCAATGGATGGATGGAGGCCCCGGAGGTGTACTCCAGGTGCCGAGGCGGCGGGCCTCGTAGAACAAACTCAACCACCACCACCACCCACCCTAGAGATGGCGGAAACCATCAGGTTCAGCTGTGTTAGGGTACGACGCCCCCCTTCTCTCTCGTATCGTAAAGGGAAGAAGCGGAAGAAAAAGAAAACAGGATCCGAATTTCTGGCTGGTCTCTCCGTTCATGATCCTGGAAGTGAGAAGTGAGTTGCGCAGGTCTGTGTTCATACTGTGAATCAAGATTGCCCTTTTAGGATGCGAACCCGGTATTCAGCGAACCTCGAACTAACAAGACGCCGGACAATGTTCCAACAAGTCATGGGGACGATGCTGGATCACTTTGGAAACACCTCGTTTCATCAGTTGTTCCGTGATTACCTCTCTCTTGTTTGCATCATTCCCCCACAAGGTGCCATGATGGCTCAGCAGCCTGTCGACGACATGACCATCATGTGAGCACCCGCCGTCGCCTCGCGTGCCTCGAGCCATCCATCACATCACATCACCCATGATTGCCCATCACTCCCATCTCAAGCTCGAGCCCCCCCGGCCCACAGACGGATACACTCTCACAATTGCGGCTCATATCGCGACCGCCATGATAAGCCCCCCTCTCCGCTAGGCTAGACCTCACTGGAGCTGGCCCCCTCCAGCGTCAACCTGGCGTCCGTCTGACGTTCCTCTCTATTTTAGCCCACCAAGCGTCGTCGTTGTCCTCCCGCAGCGAACTCGCTTGGCAAATGGAACCAGCCGGGTTCGTTTTCTTGTCTTGGTTTCTTTTCTCGACCACTGCGCGCAACCTCTGGCAGGCAAGCTGCATAACAATGCAACGAATAATGTCCGTCCTCCAAGCCCTGCCGCGTCGTCGCTGCTGTGCTGTGCTGTCTTCGTCAAACCCAATAGAAAAGGGTCCGCGCAGAGACTATCGGTTCTCCATCCTGGATATGTTTGTTCGACCGCCCCC